>APFE030423494.1:3097-38134 GCA_000404065.3 Pinus taeda | reverse complement strand
CATTGAAGATCAATTAACTTAATCATAAGAAGTTGTGGAAGTAGCATATATGAATCAGAGTTTGGAAATGAAAAAGTTTTATTAATGTAATAATACTGATTCACCCCCCCTCTCAGTATTAGTTCCAACAGCCTTCTGCTCATCAAACTTGAGATCTTTGCAAACCACTGTCCTCCAACTGGTAGGCAAGTACACCCGATAGTTGTGAGGTGTATCATTGTACCCCACAAGTATCCACATCTCTATTGTCAGCTCAAGCTTCTTCCGTGCATCGTTTGTCACGTGGCAATATACCGATGAGCCAAAGATCCTGAAGTGACCCACATCTGGTCTCTTACCGAAGAAAGCTTCCTCTAGTGTCTTCATCCCAAGTATGAAATGTGGGCTTCTATTCTACAAATAGACCATTGTGTTGCATGCCTTAGCCCACAAGTGAAGTGGTAGGCCTTTTTCATGCAGCATTTCCCGTGCTGCCCCTACAATAGTTCTGTTCTTCCTCTCGACCACCCCATTCTGCTGTGGGTTATGAGGTGCCGCCAACTCTCGTTTAATTCCTTCTGCTGCATAGAATTCCTTAAACTCTTGAGATACATATTCTCCACCATTGTCGCTTCTTAAGGCCTTGATCTTCTTCCTTGACTCTTTCTCGACCAAAGCTTTGAACTCACAAAACTTTGTGAGAGTTTGGTCATTCTTTTGCATGAAATAAATCTAGCATTTACGAGAATAGTCATCAATGAAAATCACATAATACCTTTTCTTCACTGTGGATGTCGTCAAGAATGGTCCACACAAATTAGTATGAACTCGCTCTAAGATAGCCTCTGCTCGACTGTCTCGATCATGAAAGGAAGACTTAGTGTACTTTCCCAAGGTACAACCTTTGCATGTGTCAAATTGCTCAAGTTTACCTTTGGGAAGTCCTATAGATATCTGCTGCATTATCTTCAAATCCCCATGATGCAAATGGCCCAATCGCCTGTGCCACAACTCGCCAATGTCTTGGATTTGCACCAATTTTGCTTTCGTACTCAATGTTGCACAATCATCTACCTCTAGTTTATAGAGATTCTTCACCCAAATCCCTGTCCTCTTGGTATGACCCGTGGCTATGTGTCTTAAGAATGCCTTTCCTTTACTGAATACAACATCGTAGCCTTTGTCCTCCAACATCGTGATCGATACCAAGTTCTTCTTCAGTCCAGGAACAGACTTCACATCTATCAAGGTGAGAGGAGCTCCATGCTCCCTCTAAAACGCAACCGTGCCCACTCCTGAAACACTATACCTTTTGTCATCACCCATCTCTATGTGCAACATGAGGTCTTTCTCCTCCAAGGCACTGAATAAACTTTTATCACCGGTCATGTGGAATAAGGCTCCACTGTCAAGATACCAAACACAACCCATCATCGATGACATCATGCATGCGATGAGGGTAAAGTCCATTTCGAATTGAGAGGCTAATGCCTCACCTTCCGATCCTTCCAAGGATCCCTTCTTGGACTTCTTCGATGGTCATTTAGTCGCATAATGTCCCATCTCATGACAATTAAAGCATCTCACTTTAGACATGTCACCCTTCTTCTCTCCATGAGAAGAATTCGATTTGGAATGGGAAGCCTTCCCATTCCCTTTCCTTGCCTTACTTGCTAAGGCCATATTTTCTTCATCAACATTCTTGGATGAAGAACCATCTCATGTGCTCCTCTTGATCTCCTCCTGCATAAGATCCGACCACAGTTGTTCCCAATTCGACAGTTTCTCCCTTCCATTCATAGAGTCCTGGTAGCTATTCCAACTCTTTGGAAGGCCAAGGAGAGCAAGGTTCACCATATCATCATCGACAGTAGTTATTCCCACACTTCCAAGCTCATCTCTGCAGGTGGTGAGCTTGTTCAGATATGTGGAAATAGTATCGCTCTTCTCCATCTTGATTCTTTGAAACTTATCCTTGAGCGCCAATTTCCTCTAGTCGCTCTTGTTCTGGTAGAGGTCCTTCAATGTCTTCCACATTAAAAATGGAGTATCCTGCCCATGGAGACTCGAGACAATATGGTCTCAAAATCCCTCAAGGATGATCTGTCTCACCTTCGTCACACACTTCTTCCACTCAGCCAACTCTTGTGCATTAGTTGAAGCTGGCTTTGGAATTTCTTGATCAATGAATTCCTTAAAGCCATTGTCTTCTAATACAGCCTCCATTCTATCTTTCCATGTTATGTAATTTGAACTACCTTCCAAGGAATACTCGAGTCTCAAGCCATAGAATGACATTGGCCAACCTTGAAGTATGATATGAATTCGATTTGAACCTGTAACCCCGAACTTCAAACTTTTAATTCTCTTCTCAGTATACTATTCACAACTCCGATACCATGTAGAAAATCTCTACAAATCCAACTCTGATACCATGTATAAAATCTGATGTAGGTTAACGTGATAATGTAATATAAATCAAAGCAGAATACTATAACCTACTTCTACTATCAATTTGCAGAAGCTTAAAGATCTAGCTGAACAATATAACCAAAAGGTGAAGAATCAATGCACAATCCACATGAAAATACTTTGGGGAAAGCCTCAGCTAAAAACCCCACTATCTATATTATCATACAAGTTGGAAATACATAGGAATTATACAAAGCCTTAGCTCTCACAAATAGCCAGCTCTTAGTACAATGCTTACAGGCAATCTTGGCTACTCTCCAGCCTTCCTCTCTGCCCTCCAAGTTCCTATTTCCTTGCATTGTTCCTCTGGGATGATTCGCCTTCAACCAAGTGGAAAACTTCTTTACCAAGTGGATGATCTCCTAATATCACACATTGTCAGAATTGTGCAATCCTCAAGGAATGATTCCTTGACTGCATGCATGAGTTTTTTTTATAAGAAAACACATGCAACTGATAGTACACTGTCCTTGACTTTAATCTCAACTGGGTCTTTCTCAGAATAGACATGCATGAGTTTCTGATGAGAGAATCTTCAGTTAACTAGAGTACGCTAGTTGAGTGCATGCATGCATCAACTGACTGTTAACTCACCATTAGTTCCTGAAATAGTTTGGAACTAATTTTACTGGACTTAACTCAATAAACTGAGTTAACTAATTACAAATCAAATATAACTCAATATTATCTCCTTAATTTAACTCTTGCATGACTTCAGAAAGACTTCTAACTTGAATTTCTCCAACTAATTAAGTCAAAATAACTTAATTAATTATTTCCAAGTAGCTGTTAAGACTAAATTCGATTTTAATTCACAATTTAATTCAAGGATAAATTAAATTGGAATATTCTTGTTGCCATATTTCAACACTTATGGCCACCAACAAGGAACTAAAGAAGAGCTTAGACACTGCCAGAGCAGTGCCAACCAATCCAACTACAAGCTATATCACAGAAATCAAGCAAAAACTAAACACTGATGCTGCCCTAAAAGCTACACTAACTGATGCCCTGGCGGATGGGTATGTGCTATTGGAGCAAGTCAACGATTGGTCAGGAAGCTTGGCCATCAATAACCATCCAGTCTATCCACTCCACCAACAACTCCAACAAGGCATTTCTTACTGCAAGACCTACAAGGATAATGGCCAACTGAGACAAACTGGTGATGATATCACCTCGCTTGAGGCTAGAATACAACAAACTGAGGAGGAATCAGTTGTGACAAAGAAGAAAATATGGGACCTGAGGCCCCTAGTCCGTAAACAAGTCAAAGCACTACGGGAGGTATATGATGAGATCGAAGAATAGTGGAACACACTGCAAAATGCTCGGCCGGAGAAGCCGAACTCCATATTAGCAGTCGAGTTTCTCCAACAAACAAAAATTGCTACAAACATCTAGCAAGAGACATTATATATTATAATTTCTTCTACCAGGAAATAAATGTCACAATATTTGAGTTGGGGACTTCATTTGGAAAAGAAGGTTGGGTTATAGAAGAAATAGCAGGACTAGCATAGTAAGGAGCAAAACCAACAAAAACAACAGGACTAGGACAATAAGGGGAAAATGCAGTAGCACCAGAAGAGGAGGAATCAACATAGCAACAACCAATGACGACAAAGACCTTGTCAGGAACAGCTACAGAGCCAAAAATACTGGAGATATATTAACTCGGGGACGAGTCAAAAGACTGTGGTCGGGGTCTGTTGGGGAATTCGTTTTAAATTTTGAATGTTGGAAGGAAGAAAAGTCAAGAACAGGTAGCAGGGACAATAGTCTAGGTTGCGAATCTAATATCCGAAGGAAAGGGATAGGAACAGGGACTGAACGGGCAGTTGTGACAAGGTGGCAAAAGAAGATAGAGGTAGCCGAGAAAAAGAAATATCCGAGGATAGATTCAGCCAAACAAAAATGGCAGTGGGAATGCGAAATAAAGGATAAAAGGCAAGGGACAACAAAGGAGATGTTTGGTGATGAATTGGGTGAGCCAAGGCAGGATCTAGATATCTAGACGAGTTGTGGAGGAGTATTTCCTTCAGCTCTTCTTATGTTCATTTCCATCAATTATATGCTATGCAATTATTCTCTATGTATTTGATGAAAAATCCTTGAGCCTTTTGTATTCTGTCATGTACTCCTTTATATTCCAAGTAATGAATGAGAAGTTTGGGTCCTATACTATATCGATGTGTTCTTTAAAATTTTAAATGATTGATTGACCACTAGATAGTTTCCTATGATGATATGAACGGGTTGATAGTCTTATATAGTCAAGTAGATTGAGTATGATGATTTATTGTTACATGTTCATTACATTCTCTCAATTCCCCTTTGAGCTCCATCTCACTTCGGTCGTGGCATGCCTTGGGTGAGACTCCTTGCCTCTGGGTAAGGTTAAAATGTTGGCATTGTCCTAGACTACATTGGAACCTTGTTGGCCCTCTGAGCTTGAACCCAGGGTCCCTCCCCTATTGTCATTTTCTTTCCAACGCTATGTCTATGTCTATTGATGATCTAGTAGGTGATGTAGTGCATCATGTACTAGGGGCATTGGAGCATGATCTTTCCATTACATCCCATGATATGTATCCCTTCCAGAGCATTGTCCTCCCATCTGATGAGAACCTCTTGGAAGCCATGGCCTCTTGGAGGTCATGATCAAGGTTCCTAGAGTATAGTTCCTTTTCTTGTGTCAAGTTTGTTAAAAAATGAAACAAGGTCTATGAACATAGTTCTTTTCCTGTGTCAAGCTCATTAAAAAATGAAATAGATCCCCTTCCACTTCCAGTCTTTCAGTATATCTCATGAATTCCTAGTTGATTATTTCACTTGATCTCATACATGAACCTTCATTCCATCCACCTCTTAGTAACAAATAGTCTACTTGGGTGAATGAAATGAAGCTTGGGGGGCATGTGCCTAGAATTGAGTCATTATGCTGGGGGCGTGAAAATTTATTTCAAGCATAATTTTTCTCTGTTTCAAGCTTATGTAGAAATGAAACCACTCTCAAGCATAGTTTTTCCCATGTTTCAAGCTTTTGAAAAAATGAAACCATCTACAAGTATTCTCAAGCATAGTTTCCACATGTTTCAAGTTTGTGTAAAATGAAACCATTTTCATCCTACCTCTCTTGATTACCATTTGTATCTGCGTAATTTTCCTAGATGAGCCTTGGTTTTGTTATTCCATCATCACCATCTACTTGGCCGATCATACGCTTTCACTTGGTTGTTTTACCCTTTCTTGAGGAACCACTGCAATGAGTGGTTGTATTAGCCAACCTATTGACCCTTGCATGTTTTGAGTAGTTCCATCATGATCGTAACCAATTTCTACCTTTTATACCACTCGTTGCTCCAACTAGAGTCATCTTTCAACTCTTTTCAAACTCCCTAAACATGAAAATATTTCAAAGCACTTGTATTTTTGAACTCGTTAAGGTAAATGAAAAGACGTATACTCAATATAAGTTTAACCTTTTTTGGGACTAATTTAGACTATCTATGAGAAAGGAATACCTTATTCGACCATGGCTAAGAGGTTCTCCTAAGTGTTGTTTTCTACATTTTCAGACTCAAGAGACTATCTACAAAAAGGAACCTTTAGAGTTTTCTTTTTCGCCTCTTTTTCAAACTCTCTAAACATGAAAAAGTAGTGAAGTTAGACCCTTGTTGGACTTGTTAAAACATCAAACAATGACGGACTGATCGAACATGACGGGAATAAACCACTTCTTCCCAAGGTTCGTTAAACATACTAGGAGGGATTCATTCGAAGGATGAACTTACAGATCAAGAATATGTTATCCTCCTCAATCTTGTTAAAAACTAAATAGGTATTGACCAGCAATGGTTGGGGTAATTAGGAAAAATGGGATATTCTTCCTATTATGGCAGCAAGTCACTCTTGAACATGACACTCTTCCACTTCATCTTCATGGTTGTTGGGTTGGGAAATTTTCTTTTCTTTTGGTTCATCACATCATTTCAAAGCCTCTGCTTTCAATTTTGGGTCAATGCTTCCAACTCCATTCAATGTCATCGATGTGTTCAAGAGAAGCCATTTAGTTGTTATCTGATACAATGCTCTTAATCCTTCATTCCATGTATGTTGTTCCTGAACCAGTTCCACATAAAAGTCATCCTATCTCAAATCATGATACCTATTTCATGTTTTTGATGAGGGATACATTAAGGCCCTCTTGCAATGGTTCCCTTCATGCCTACATCAGCTTATTATCAAGGCAGTTGACTTAGAAACTCTTCCTTCATTACCTTGAGACTTGTATACATCAATGGAAAGTTTCCTTGCTCTCGGCAACAGATTTTCGTCATTGGCCTTCAACCAACAAATGTTATGTGGTGTTTGACTTCAACTCATTCATTCACACCATATGGATTGTATTGTTGTACCTTGAGAGCCATTAAAATCATCGGTGGTTTATATCGCATTTGTTAATGACTTACATCATTGATCAATAATAATATGGTGTCTGCCATGTTCGACTTCAGCTCCTTTATTCACATGGTTAGAATCGTACATTGGGCAATTGAGTGAATGAGATAAAATACCTAAGATCTTGTTCCATCCATCTAGGATGCAATTTCAGGATTAATGCAATATTACAAAGCATGATGGATATGATCATACAGACAGTCATCCAAGCATGGATCCACACTTTATCATCAGTGGACATGTCTTCTTGATTAGTATACATGCAATGTTACGTTATGTGCTGAGCATGGGTATGCCTCCCTCAGAAAATATATCATGATGAAAATGCATTGTAACATATGATGATCCGACCAATTGTTCTTGATCTGAACTTGTCATAAGGTAAAGTACTTCAGTCATCAGCCATTATTTCTGACTTTTCGCTTCAGGGGGAAATATGTGATAGGCCATTTTGTCACATCTAGTCAATAGGCCTACAAATTGGATCAATAAGCATCCATGAACACCTTGTCATCATCCCTACACAAAGTCCTAAGCACGAACCTCCCAAATCCATGAGTTTCTAACCTTGACTACTTCATTATATTTCTTTTAAGGCCCAACACACCCTATCCCTTTAGGGACCTTCGTTCAAAAACAAATTTCTCAATTTTGCACTTGCTATGATCATGACAGGTTGTCCCTAGTTAAGGGTACACTTATTATAGAAATTTAGGAAAAATAAAAGGAATCCCAAAGCTTCCTCTTCCATAAGCTTCTAAGAGTTTTTACAACCATTTACCTTGGATAAGAAATTTGAATCCTATCTCATTCTACCTTGGAGTTTTCACCTCTTATCCCTTGAGCTCATCCTCCCATCAGGAGTGAATCTCAAGCCTAGATTGGTAAATGGATCAGAATTCCTAAACTACCACTCTTCTATAAATCTACAACCATCTACAACATCAGGGTTGGCTTTTGGAGACTAATCATACCCTTATATTGCTACTTTGATCATAAGAGAGTTATCATTCCCATGCATTAGGGTGACCTTGAGGTGTACATTGTAGCAAGGAAGAACAAGAAAACTTGGGAGATCTCTACAATATTAGCTTCCACTTTTGGTTGTAAACTCTCTCCCTTTCATATTAATACAAAGAGTATACCATTTTCCTATATGTGTTATGTTATGTTTACATTCATATATTTCAATGCTATGATGATCCATTGAATAGAGTGATGGGGTAATGCTACATAGATGTCGTAGATATTTGGCTTGTTTTGAGTGTTTGTGCAGGTTCTAATTATAGCGATCGAAGCTTACAAAATGAGAGGATAGAAGAGCTTGCAATGAATCATAAGTAAGAATCTTTCCATTCTCCAATTTCTCTAAGGGGGACTTTATATTCTTTGCTTTTTGTTTCTCTAGACCAGACCACTAGGTCTAAGGAAGATACTTATGTTCGTAGTCATAAATTCCACATAAAACACCCTACCATAGGTTGGGCTGAACCAAATCATTATTTTAGCCAATCAACCCCATTCCATATTCCAAGCATGAATTGGGAGTCACAACAAAACCAATCCAGGTTTCCTTAGGCTTTACCGCAATCCCCACTAGATCACTAGGCCCTAAACAAGCATGGATGCCTCCGGATCTCTCTGCCTACACCATGATGAATTTTCCTGCCTCCTAGTCTCTAGGCTTTACAGTATATCCCATGCATTAGGGTGGCCTTGAGGTGTACATTATGGCAAGGAAGGACAAGTCAACTTGGGAGATCTCTACAAGATTAGCTTCCACTTTTGGTTGTAAACTATCTCCCTTTCACATTAATACAAAGAGTATAGTGTTTTCCTATATGCGTTATGTTATTTTACATTCATATACTTTAATGCTATGTTGATCCTTTGAATATAGTGATTGGGTAATGATACATAGATGTCGTAGATCTTTGGCTTGTGTTGATTGTTTGTGTCGGCTCTAATTATAGTGATCAGAGATACGATTGGAGCTTACAATACGATAGGAGAGAAGGGCTTGCGACATATCACAAGTAAGCATCTTTCCATTCTCCAATTTCTCCAAGGGGAACTTTATATTATTTACTTTCTGTTTTTCTAGACCAGGCCACTAGGTCTAGGGAAGATATTTTTGTCTGCAGTCGTAAATTCCACACAACACACCCGAACATAGATTGGGTTGAACCAAATATTTATTTCAGTGAATCACCCCCATGCCATATTCCAATCATGAATGTGGGGCCCACAACGAAAACAATCCAAGTTTCCTCAGGATTTACTGCAATCTCCATCAGATCACTAGGCTCTAAACAAGAATGGATGCCTCCAGATATCTCCATCTACACCATGAGGAATTTTCCTGCCTCCTAGTCTCTAGCATTTATCATATATCCCGCCATTCACCAGTTGAGGATTCCTAGGCGTAATCAATACTCCACCCTTCAGGATTTTCTTTATGTCTCGTCATTCACCGGTTAAGGATTCCTAGGCCTGATTGAGGGTACACACCTCTAGGTTTTATCGTATATCCCACCATTCACCAGTCGAGGATTCCTAGGCCCATCGAGGTACACAAAATCTGGCTTTACCACAATCACACCTTCTCTAGTCCAACAATTCCTAGGCCTTGTGTTCTTCTTCATAGACCACATCATGCAGTTTTGAAGCCATTTGATAATCCATCTTAATAAAATAAAAGAGAACCCATCACACCATGCTATTTGAAATGGCAAGGCAAGGCTAAAAATCATGGTCACACCTGGAAAAAACCATGCCATTGACAACAAGAGAACCAAATACACACATGCATGTACCCTGCATGTCAAATCTAGCAAGGAAATCACACATGCAAATCAATATTTGAAATTAATCCTATTGTATCCACTTTATCCTGCACTTCCTTGCTTGATCTTTGCTTCCCTTTACCTTCTTTGTCCTTCCTTTTCTTTCTTGATCCAATGCTAGAGTGCTCCAAGAATGCTCTAAGTGTCTAAGAGTGTGTGAGAGAGAGAGAATAGTGAGAAATCTCCAAAACCGAATTGACAAAAAAGGTACCAATTGATCCTCAGAAGCCTTTTTATTAATGAGGCTTCTATTTTCTTCAAATTTCCATTATTTTCCTTAATTTTTCTCCTCACATGTAACCTGTGATGTTTCACCTTCATTTTTTCCTATTTTCCATTATTTCCATAAATAAAAATCCAAGTAATAACTCATGCCTTTCCAAAGTCTTTGCCTTTGCCAATTTCCTTAGCCATAATAAACCAAATGAACACACACACTAGGATGTTTTTCCCAACATTCAACTTGGGACACATGTCCCATGAACTTGGTTATTATTTTTCCTTTATTAACTTTATTACATGGAACTTCGATTAGGGATGTTATAGAACCCTCCCCCTTGGGGGAACAAAGTCCTCAGTGTTCAATGACACCTAAAACCAACAAGACTTATGAGAAGCAAAACATACTGCCCATGGATCTTTATAACTTAGCTTGATGTAGTATTTATGATGGTTTTCATATTGAGAATCAAACCAACATTACACATAAGAACATGACAACCATAATGACATGACACCCATACTGCTTATTGGAGCTTTATAACACAACTCATGGCAGTATTTACATCCATATACGTATGTACATATTCCAAAACATCACACCAAAACATATGCCAAAAACATTCGCTCAACTAGCAAATAGAGAAGGATACACAACCTGCATATTATTTATCATCTTCCATGTAGCTTCATCAGGCCCAAAGTACTTCCACTGCACTTTAACCTGCTCGATTTCTCAGTTCTGGAGCATGGGAATATTTTTCTACAATATACACCGAGGTTCCAACTAGAATTGTCCATTTGGCTCCACCTGTAATATAGACCAATCAATCACATGATCAACATATTTATCATATTTCTTAAGCAATGACAGATGGAAAACATCACAAAATTTCACTCTCATAGGAAGTGCAAGTCGATAGGATATTGGTCCAATCCTTTCAAGAATCTTGAAAGGTCCACAAAATTAAGGCACCATATTGGCACATGACCCAATCCTTAAAGGAGCTCTTCTTGGGCTTGATGCACAAATACACTTGTTCCCCAATCTGCAACTCCATAAACAACCTCTTCCTTCGACTGGTAGAGTTCGCTTATAATAATGGGCACCAGGAGTCACCGAGGATGAGTCTATTTGAGGCACTATATGGGCAGAGTTATAATACTCCCATTAGTTGGAGTGATCCAGTTAACAGGGTGTTGATTGGACCAGACTTATTGGTAAACGTGGAGTGGGAAATGCAGGTAATCAAGAAGAATTGAAAGCAGCATAGGATATGCACAAGTGTTATGCAGATCAGAATAGGTTGTTCAAGGAATTACAGTTTGGGGAACATGTGTACTTGCGCATAAAACTGAAGAAGATCTCTTTGCAAATTAGGTCATCTTCCAAGCTAGCACCACAGTTTTTGGACCATTTAGGATTATTGAGAGGATTGGGCTAGTAGCCTATCAACTTGCACTACCTCTGATAGTGAAATTCCATGTGTCATTGCTTAAGAAGTATGTTAAATATGTTGATCATGTGATTGATTGGTCCGTATTGCAGATGAAGCTAGAAGGAGAATTCTAGTCAGAACTGCAGTGTATATTGTAGAGAAAGATGCTCATGCCCCAGAATCGAGCCATCGAGCATGTTAAAGTTCAATAGAAGCACTTTGGGCCCAATGAAGCTACATGGGAGATGGCAGATTAGATGTGGCCTTTGTATCCTTCCTTATTCATTGGTTGAGTGGATGTTTTGGTACATGCCTTTGGTATATGCTTTTGGTACATGTTTTGGTGATGTTTTGTATACATGTATATGGATGTAAATATCACCATGAGCTCTGTTATAAAACTCCAATAAGCAGTATGGGTGTCATTTCATTATGATTTTATACTTGCTATGTTGTTTTTTTGGTTTTCTTCTTAGCAAGATGATCATTGTAAATAATGCAACGAGCTAAGTTATAAATCTCCATAGAAAGTATGCTTTGCTTACAAAATTCTTGTGGTTATAGGTGTTGTTAAACATCGAGGACGGTGTTCCCCCAAGGGGGAGGGTTTGGTAACAACCTTGGTGAAAATTCAATGTAATAAAAGTTAATAAAGGCAAAATAATAACCATGGTTGATGGGACACTTATTCCAAGTTGAATGTTGGGAAAAGGCATAGTGATGGAGATCACTTATGGTTGATTAATGGCTAACAAAATTGGCAAAGGCAATGACAAAGGCTTTTGAAAGGAAAAATGGAATTTTGGCACATTTATTTATGAAAATAATGGAAATTAGAAGAAAAGGGAGGTGAAAGATCACAGGTTGCATGTGATGATGAAAATGAAGGAAAATAATGGAAAATGAAGAAAATAGAGGCCTCATTAATAAAAAGGCTTTTGAGGATCAGTACACAGACTTTTGTGAGTTCAGTTTTGGAGCTCTCTCTCTATTCTCTCTCTCTCTCTCTCTTATTCTTGGACACTTGGAGTTTTCTTGGAGCACTCTTGGAGAGAGTGGCATACTTGGAGTCTTGGAGAAAGAAGACAAAGGAAGAGCAGGAAAGCACAAGAGGACATCAACATTAGCAACTACAATGGGTTTTTCTTGCAAGTACTAAGTTGCATGTATGTTTTCCTCACTAGTTTTGTCATGCATGGCATATGCATGTGGTTTATTGGTCATGATTTTCCACTGGCATGGAGGATTGCCTGGATTGATAGTGGATTTGCCTAGCCTTGTCATTTCCTGGATAACCATGGTGTTGGTTTATTTCTTTGTTTTTTGGGTTGGTTCTCATGTTTCCTTAGCTTGGGTTGAGTTGCTAGTTCCTAGAAGCCCTGGTTGGACAAACGCTCTGGAAGTCCTGTAACAAGTTGGGTTGAGTAACTAGTCGTAGAAGCCTTGGTTGGGATAACACTCTGGAAAGCACAAGAAGACATCGAGATTAGCAACTACAATGGGTTTTTCTTGCAGGTACTAAGTTGCATGTATGTTTTCCTCACTAGTTTTGTCATGCATGGCATATGCATGTGGTTTATTGGTCATGATTTTTCACTGGCATGGAGGATTGCTTGGATTGATAACGGATTTGCCTAGCCTTGTCATTTCCTAGATAACCATGGTGTTGGTTTATTTCTTTGTTTTTTGGGTTGGTTCTCATGTTTCCTTAGCTTGGGTTCTTCCTGGAAGCCCTGGTTGGACAAACGCTCCGGAAGTCTTGTAACAAGTTGGGTTGAATAACTAGTCGTAGAAGCCTTGGTTGGGAAAATGCTCTGGAAGCCTTGGTTGGACAAATGCTCTAGATTCCTAGTGGAAGTTTTGAGTTGATTTACTAGTCCTGGAAGCCTTGGTTGGAACAAATGCTCTGGAGCCCTGGAAGGCTTTGGTAGAGACCAATATGATGATGATTTTGTGATGTCCAACCATGAGGTGGAATCACTATTTGATTGGTTGAGTTGGTTAGCCTCTAGAAGCCCTAGATGGCTTTGGATTGATGTGTTTTATGAGATCCCACATTCATGCTTGGAATATGGCACGAGGATGACTGGTTGAAGAGAGTTTTGGATCAGCCATGTCTACGGTTGGGTGGTTCGTGGAAGTCCCACAACGGTTGGCCTTTGCATCATTAATATGAGGTTATTTCTCATTGTTATTTTATGAGTATTGTAATGGTTTATATGTGGATCATATGGTTGTGGTTTCCTTGGTATTTATGTTGCTATTATGCTAGTTATGAATATGTATTATGATAGTGGCTATATATGGCTCTCATCATGTTTTTACTTGTATACGAATGAATAATGTATCTATGGCCTAATGGATGAAATTGCAGCTAATGTGTTGAGGCATCAATGCCTTTTAGCGATTCTCAGATGAGTATGAGACCCCTATTCTTAGATTTGTTGTTTACACCTGTAGATTACATATTTGTGATATGTTTGACAAAATGCTTGTCATGGCTAGTAGGGGTCTAGTCAAGGGTTTGTTCAAGTAACTAAATTTGTATCATCATTCCCTTGTTATATTTCTGTTCTAAAGGTACAATTAGATTTTGGGCAGTGACCTGGGCTCTAGACTTGAAAAAGTGGCTCAAATCGCGGGAACATTAGCACAACACTGAGAAAAATAGTCCCTAGACACAGGCATACCATACTGTGGAAGCGTCTAGAGCATTCTGGACGCAAGCATGCCCATATCATGGCTGCGTCTAGGGGTTAATTAGTCTAAAAACTTAGTTGGACTTAGAATCTGGTTACCTGAGAGGTTGGAATGGTTCTTGAGGGCTTTGTTGTTGTTGTGGAAGGTCTATATGGTGTGTTTTTGTTAGTTCCACTTCCTTAATGGGACTTAGGAGGTTGAATCATATCATAGTAACTTCTCATCACATGTTTACCCCGGTTGATCGGTTACTTGGGTAGATGTGGGAGGAGGGTGTTACAAAATATCTCTTTAGCCAATCACCCCTATGCCATATTCCAAGAATTAAAGTGGGATCTCATGGGATAAACCAATCCATAAATAATCAAGGGAATCCAGAGGTTGAACCACCTCCACCCTCACCATACCGTGATCTCACCTAAACCGATCCCGAGATGACAAAACCAAACCAAACTTGGATACCTCATAATTTCTTAACCATCCTTGAGGAATTTTCCTTGTCTCCACACTTAGGCTTTACCGTGTATCCCACCATTACTAGCCAAAGGATTCCTAGGCCTTTTGGAATTTTCTTGAGACCACCTTACCCCGTATTCTAAAACCATCTAGCAAATTAAATCTCAAACTGAGAACAATCCCATCACACCATGGCTATCTGGAAATGGCAAGGCTAGGCTAAAATCCATTATTGAATCCGGACAAAATCCATGCCAATGACAACAAAATAAGCACATACCAACATGCACATACCGTACATGTCAAAATCAACTAGGAAATCACACATGTAATTTGTTACCTACAAGTATTCCTGCTGAAGCTTTCTGATCTTTACCTTCCTTTGATTTCTTTGTCCTTCTTTTCTTTTCCTTTCCTTTCCTTGCTTGCTTACTTACTTTCTCCTCTTGGTGCTTTCTCCTCTTTGAGACAAATTCTAACACTAAACTGACAAAAGGCTGACCAAAGCTACCAACTGATGCTCTTCGGTATTTAATTGATGAGAACTCTAATTTCTTCATTTTTCCATTATTTTCCTTCATTTTCCTCCTCACATGCAACCGGTGCCCTTTCACCTTCCTTTTCTCCTAATTTCCATTATTTTCATAAATAATGTGCCAAAAATACCTTTTTTCCTTTCCAAAGATTTAGCCATCGCCTTTGTCAATTTCCCCTTGGCCATAAAACACAATAAGTGATGCCCACTATGATATTTTTCCCAACATTCAGCTTGGAATAAGTGTCCCTTGCCTGTGGTCTTATTTTGCCTTTATTAACTTTGATTACAGGAACTTTTAACCTGGGTCTATTACATTTGTTATAATAATAGTTGGAAAACAAGGACATGAAATGAGTACTCGGAATGAAAAACTCCAAATATTGTGCTATTCTAAAGGAAGAAGAATGTAAAATCAACTACAATCAAAGGGAAATTTAACATCAAGAAGGAAATAATGCTTAGGAACAAAGGCATGGGACAATGAAAGATCTAGAAGAGCTCAAGGATGCAATGTGAAAAGACTACCTACATTAAGTTAATAGTTTGATGTAAGAGTTGCATATATCTATATACTTGTATGGTAAGGTGCACTAAGGATGATGAAAAATAAGGGATAGGGGAATGTAACACATTGATTTAGATCCCCATATATGTAATGTAATGTAAATATGTGATTTATGCTATGAGCCAAAAAGTATTGTCGAGGGCCAAGAAATGTAAATGATGTACATGCAAGTGATTTGTAAATTGTGTTGGATATCCCACTAGAACAATTCATCACAATATATTTGATAAAATATTGAATTATTTTATGTGAATGCCCATTCCCTTTAGATTTCAGGTTTGTTATTTATTATTTTTATGCTTATGATTAAATTATCTAAATGCAAGAAATATAGAATAGAAATAATTACAGACCATTCAAAATAAGCACAAATATTGCATTGGGAAACCCTTATGGGAGAAAACCAAGCTAGAAGGTGAGGCTACTCTGATATATTTTCTCTAGTATGGAAACATGCAAGAATAAAAGAAGAGGTACTCTCCATGGAGTTACTTGAGACCTATGGCCTATAAGGCTATTTAAACCCCTCTGTTCTACTCTCTGACTTCCCACTCCTATTTGATTTTCCCAACTATGGAACAAAATACAATAGCATATAATGGAACCCTTACTCCTCCTAATAGTATGGTATTTAACATAGCCTGATATCCAACTAGGGTAAGATTTTACTCACTCAACCCTTAACTAGAGTTATGATTTTGGACCTTCTAGAGTCTTATTGAAAGTTCATGCATGACTAGCCCCATTTGCATGAATAGCAAGGGTTGATGGAATCCACTCCTACCATGGTGATTAGCATGGTAAGTCGACTTGTTTGAGACATAACTCTTGCATACAAACTCTTACCAACATGATTCTTACACCGTTAGAAAAAACTCTCGGTGAAGAATATTTCTAGAATATCTAACATAAGTGAGAGTTTTTTAACCCCATAAAACATCAATTAATGCCTCAAGATGGTTCAGAAAGTTTCAAACCCCAATTCTCCAAACTAGGACCCACTGCTAAAAATGACCCTATAAAGTGATTCCTCTAATTTTTCCACTCTAAAAGCATCAAGATATATGAAAAATAATATAACGATCCAATCCAAATCAACAAGTTACTAAGTAAAAGTATATCATTGGTTGTAAGATGATGAGAACTAAAATTATGGGGCACTATGACTCCATGAGAGATGAATTAGAGGGGGCCCAAAGGTGCCTAAAGGAGCCAAAGCTTGAAAATAATAATATTTTATTATAAACCAGAGTACATTACCTTATTTTATGTTAAAGATAAATCAAGCTTGGAATGTGCCAAGATAGTTGGGAAATACTTTCTAGAGTGACAAGTGGCTAGTTTGAGGCATGCATAGTTATTCCATTGTCTTGGGAGTTGTTTAAATATAGTCATTCACTCTCACCATGATTATATTCAGGATTTTAGGGTGGTATGAGTTGTAGGGTAAGAGAAAAACTTGTAATTGAAGGCTGAAAATACCTTCATAAGATTACGATATCAAAATTCCCATGGAGAATCCTTAGAAATCATAACATTGAGATTTCTTGGCCATTCTATCTTGGAGCCCAATAAAGAAGTTTAATAGATCAAGGAGTTACATCGCAAAGAAGGGGAGCCACTCTTTGGATTGTACATATTGAAGGGGAAAGAAAGCTAGTGATTAGGGATGGTTGGTGAGTGAGAAGGTTGTGTATTAGTAAGAAACTGCACTAAGTGAGAGCACTCATTGGTCCTTGTGGAATCATAGCCTTAGCATGAGGATGGAATGTTGTAGAAAGACATAGTACATATAGCTAGGGGGAATCTCTCACATCTATAACCAAATGTTATACAATCTTTATAAAATATAAGTGTTATGGTTATTGCTTTTATGATATGTTATTATTGTGTAATTATTGTTAAAAATGTCATGAATGTTAATGATTCATAAGTTATTACAAATCTACAATGTTTC
Organism: Pinus taeda; assembly: GCA_000404065.3. NCBI lineage: Eukaryota > Viridiplantae > Streptophyta > Pinopsida > Pinales > Pinaceae > Pinus > Pinus taeda. Next base: position 20,499 of record APFE030423494.1, on the reverse strand, counting down.
TTTTGAATTGCATGTAATTTCTTATAAATTTGTATGCACGATGTTTTATTATATGCTAGGGTAGACCGTAGAACAACATATGGTATTAGAGATGCATGGTATGGTGCAATGAAGGAAAATTGTGAGAAATTTCCAATGCCCCTCCACCATAGTAGGCACAAGGGTGGGTGGGTACATTACAAAGTGGTATCAGAGCAAACTACAGCATTGGGCCTATATGGGATAAAGTCAACATGTTAAACAAAAAGTTGTAGAGGAAAGATTTTCCTAAGATGCCTCCAAACTATTGTCAAAATTTCCCAAGTGAAATATGGCAATGTTTTGGAAATTTGAGGATATTGAGACTTAGGATTTAAATTCTCAAGTTTAATCTCTATCTGAGTGACTTCATGCTTGTAATTGGTTGAATTTATGAGCTGCAGAGACCATAGAAGAAATTGGTTTAAACCACTAAATTTCATAGCCGATTTGGGTTGAAGTCATGCCCATAATTATTGAAGTGTTGAATATGGCAGCCATTGATCGTTATAGGGTTTAAATTGGACAAAGAATCTAAATTACAAAGTTCCATGGCAATTAAGAAAGAAAATTTGAAATTAGGCATTTTTGAAAATTTGGCAACCTTTTCATACATAATGATGTGAAGACCACATGAAAGTCATGTGTAAGGAGATGTGGACAACCACAATGGTAGGCACATAGTTCTAGTGTTAGAGGGCCAAGCGTACATGTGGCAGGGTTCATGAAAGCTAAGGGAGGGGCAAAGGTGCCTGAGGGATGATGTGGGGGCCAAGGTGGATGATGGTGGCCCTAAAGGATGATATAGGGCCCATGCATGATAGGCAATTTATAAGAGTTTGGTTTCATTATTTTGGGGTTATCCTCAAACACCTATAACCAATCAAATGGTTTTGTATGCACCATAATGGTAAGTGTTTATGTGATGTTGGGGATGAGTTAACCTCCTCGAACCCCATAAAGACTTCACTCCTAAAGTCCAACTAAAATGTGGTTTGGATAAAAGAATCCCAAATATAAATATGAAAAAGTTACCTCAACTTTTTCACCTCTAAAAGTATCACATCATCTAAGTCCCTTTTAAGGATATTAAAGGAAAAGTCTTCACTCCTAAAGTCCAACTAAAATGTGGTTGGGATAAAAGAATCCCAAATATAAATATGAAAAAGTTACCTCAACTTTTTCACCTCTAAAAGTATCACATCATCTAAGTCCCTTTTAAGGATATTAAAGGCTAAGAGTTTAGTCAAATTCACTTAAAATTGATGAAAAAAAACTAATTTATAAATTATCTTTAAAACGATATGATTAAATTGAAACATAAAAAAAAAATATTTGATAAAAATAAGAATAGAGATTAAAAAAAGATAAGCCACCATAACTATAATATGCTTTTCTATAACGATAAATTATAGTCTAATATAAAGTCAATAAAGTATGGAGTCGAGGCAGAGGAATTGGCTAGACGGCCACCAAATTCTGGGCAAAAAAAATTCAAATTTTTTTGTAAAGGTAATGTTTGAATCATGTTTTTGACAGACAGCCACCAGATTCTGGGCAAAAAAAATTCAAAATTTTTTGTAAAGGCAATGTTTGAATCATGTTTTTGACAGTGAAAATAGAATTAGCACAATAAAAAATGTCCACAACACCTAAAATTTTGAAATTTAACAACTATAAATTGGATTTACAAAAATCCTCCCCATATTTTCTCTAAATATAACCGGAATTTCCATAACTCTCCAAGCAACTCTTCCACCTCTTTAAACTACGCGATAAAATATGTAATATGTATTATTGAATAGAAATCTTTAAAACTTTTAGAAATCATAAAACCCTGTATCAGGTTGGAATTTCAAACTCAATGAAAAAAAAAAAAAACAAACAACCAAACTAACTAACTAACTTAGATAACGCAAATAAGACTAAGACTCCGTCGCAGGGTTTGGAATTTCACAACTGAATAGTGACATTGCCCAGTTTCAAAAGCTTTAAAGAAGTCCACAAGTTTCTGGAATACACGTTACACATGTGACACGTTTTATGTACGTTGACCATAAATACGAGAATTGATGCGACACTGACGGTGACGGATAACCGTTCCCATGCAAACTGACACGCACGGAAGTTTCCCGTCACATTACGTGCATCCATTAAACGGTGTGAAAGTCCCGTGAAGAAGAATGAAGGACGTCACGCGACAACGACAGCCTCACGAGTCGCCGTTATAACCGTCACGCCACAGCACGCCATTGTCGGGAGGTGGTCGTGACTCGTACCCACGACGCTGTAAGAGGGTCTGAATCCTGATGGTTGGTGTTCAATTTGAACTTTGCCGGACGCTGGACATGTCTTTTCAGTTGAGTCAGATTACAAACATAATTGAATATGCTGAGTTCCTACCCATGCTACGGCCATACCCATCTGAAGGTAGATGAAGTTGTCCAGTTTGATTCTGGCACTGTCAGATTCAGCTTCTCATTCACAATTATTTGGGACTTGCAAACTCTTTAACATTATTGATAACACAGTTGCTAGATGCCTTTTTCTGGTAAGTAATTAAATTTCAAATTCGTATCTTGTACCAATCAGAGAATCATGGCAAATCTGTGTAAATTGGTGATATTTAAGATAGTTATAAATGTTGGAGACAGAGGGTCTTCATTTTTTATGAAAACTCCTATTTCCAATTCTATAGAAAAGTAAATGCGCTCTGACATGCGAGGCAAATAGCGCTCGCCCTCTGAGTGACAGCACGTGATAGCAGCGTGGAGAGAGAGAGTGTGACAGCACGCCTTCTGAGTGACAGCACGTGATAGCAGCGTGGAGAGAGAGGGTGTGACAGCACGTGATAGCAGCGTGGAGAGAGAGGGTGACAACACGTGAATCGAGATAGCAGTGTGGAGAGAGAGGGCAAGCGCTATTTGCCTCGCATGTCAGATCGAATTTACTTTTCTATAGAGTTGGAAATAGGAGTTTCCATTCTTGATGGGTTTATGTATTTTTATGGTACACTCCATTTTTTTATCCGGTTGGAATTTGGATTTTTTTTATTAACAGATTTTTTTTTTACGTTTTGAGTTTTTATGTTTCTCGACCGTTATGTTTAAAATTTTACTTTTTATGAGTGATGTTTTGATAATAAACTAATCCTTTACCAATAGAAGTTTTATAAAAAAATTACCTTTCCATAACAATTATATTAAAAAATTTCACATATTTATCATAAGAAACAAAAATGTTTGACCTTTTGAGTTTTTATGTTTCCCGTCAAGGAACCTTATATTTAAAATTTTGCCCTTTATGAGTGATGTTTTAATAATAAACTAACCCTTTCCCAATGAAAAGTTTGATTAAAAAATTACCCTTCCATAACACAATTATATTAAATTTTTTCACATATTTATCATAAGAAAACAAAAAATAACCATAACACAAAATGACTTATTAAATCCTAAATCTTGGTTTGAAATTGCATGGAGTACTCGCAATAATATCCCCATAACCCTAAAATCAAATATCCTTGACCTAAACATACCATAGCATTTGTATATATTAAATATGACTAAAGAGATCTAATGGGAATGCCCATCAAATTGTTGGATATTAGTTTCTTTTTCATTCCTGGGATAGATCTAGGGTTTTAACTTGGATATCATTATGTTATTGTTGAAGAGGTTCAACTAAAAAAACTCTACATAATATGAGCTCCAAAAAGATGGGACACCTCCTTGAGGTAGGTGAAAGACCATGTTAAAAGCTTCAAGATCCTCCTTAATCTCCTCTAAAGGAAGGTCGTAATAGACTAAATAAGGTTTGAACACAAGCCAAATAAGCAAGGACATTCAATAACTATGCTTCTAATCAAGTGAAAAGAGCGGCAAGGCACTAAAAGTACCTCATTTTGTGTGAAAAAATGGAGTGTTCAACTAAAGACATAAGTCTATGTCAAAGTGAAGTGATACATGTGTAAAAATAACCCAAACAAGCCAGGGCTTTTACATGAGGAAGTTTAAACCACATCAAATAATCCAATAAAATACTGGGAAGTTGGAACCATATGAAAAAGGGTACATATGCCAAGCATCGTCCACAACCACAACATCAATCATACTAAAGTGTAATTCATATGCAAAATATACCCACATATGTTAAGAAACTTAGCTCCCAACGACAACCTATCTAAGCATAATCATGTGGCTACTAGAATATCATGACCAAAAAAAGACCATGTGGAACACCCTTCCTTAACAAAGTAACAAATCAATACATTGTATCACCACAACACTAATACGATGCAAAGAGTGGTCTAATATAAGCCATGGTGCATCCATAATCAATCATTGGAAATGTGCTCTAGGGCATAAACAAAGAGTGTGCAAGAAATTACTTTCCTTTAGACACCGCGCACACACCATTGGCAGTGGTTGTAACAAACCATGAGAGAAGTGTCGAAGAGTATTTCCACCCATAATAAACTCATAAATCTATAAAGTGTCATTCAACGTCATCCAATGCATTTCTGTCATGTGATGAAAATCACAAGGTGAAAACTAATGCAATATGAGATGTAACAGTCTATAAAGCATATGTTTCAAAATTGCAGAGTTTACATAGAGTATTTTAGGAATGGATTACCTCTAAGAATGTAATTATTTTTGTTGGCCCTCTTCATTGGAAAGGAGTCATTTCAATAGACAAGTAGATGGTCAGATAATGTGGAAAAGGAATACATAACAAATAAGGTTGACAAGAATTTTCTTTTATGACAAAAGAGACGCCAATCTAATTTCAAATTTGGACGAGACTACAATGTCTAAGGTAGGATTGGCATTCTCTGTGAGGATGTGGAGTCTCTTGAAATTACAATTAAGGTCAATAAGCTTGCACACTCGCTTGTGAAGGAAGGGTGTCCTTTAATTCATGGCCCAACTCATTGATGTACTCTTATATTGTTTAGAAATTCTATATAAGGTCATGGGGGCTTCCCTGGGGGAGCAATATCATACCACGTGGGTTCATAATGGGGGATATATATTGAGGAAAAAATGACATAATATATTGGGGAATATATAAGGTTAAAGGGTTTTTATATTGGAAAATATAAAAAATGGAGCTTAAAGTTAATAAAAAAATATAAAGGGATATAAAAAAAATGTTAATGAAAAAATGGATACCTACAATATCTAGTGAAAGTAGGGTTTTTTAAATTGGGACGTTGTATTGGGTTCATATTGGTAGGGGGTTAAATAATGTGGTATTTAGAGGGATTTTCCAATATGTAGTCAAATTAAGGATATTGCTTAATATGCCACAGACACACATGATATCTTAGAGGTTCACTGAGTGAATCCCCTGTGTATAAGGTGCACTTTCACAAAATGTTATTTATAATTTCCTATATAAAAAAAAATGGTACAATATGAGCATTAGTATTGGAACTCCCTTTGTTTACTCAATATCTTCACTCTTGAAGAGGATTAAAATGAAACAAATAAACCCTAAATTGATTTTTTTAAATGAAAATAAATATTGATAGAATGAAATTAACTTGAACATATTTTTGTGAGATCTAATACTAATCTTTCAAAGAACATGAAGATGTGGGAGGAGCAGTAATTATGGGTCATCCAAAAGAGACATGATTTAACAACTTTGTTAGATCTGATCATGCTTGTATAAGCACAACATAACCAAGGAGCAACCCACAAGTCTAAAACTGTTCCAAAGAAGATTAAAGTTTGATATATTATTTTAGACATGGGATCTGCATCAACAATAATTATTGTGTCTCTGCATTTCCATCTTACCTTCTCTCCATCCATTTAATTTGTAAGGAGCCTCCATCCATTGAAATTGTAAGGAGGCTCTTATTAAATTGTCATAAAGATATATGTGTGTTTCCCTATGCTTCCTTAACTTCTACGACCACTTTATGTGTCCTATTCTTCCGCAAACCCCATCCACATCCAATGGGCCACTCCTAACCTCCCACGAATGAGCCCACAAGATCATATAACCCTATGTTACACATTCTAGACTTTCAATCTGAGAAAAATGATATAACATAATATTATCAATTGCTTTTGTTGTAAATTTAATGCTAGAAAAGTTCAAATGAGGTAATAAAGTACAAAGACATCACCATCTACAGAAAATCACAAAACATCAAATTTCATCTTTTAATGAAGCCTTTGTTTTGCCATAGGAAGAAGTTCGTTAGCCATAAGATGTTTTCACGCATTCAACCAGAAGCCATACCTGGGTGATTGAGTGAGGTGGGCGGGTCATTGGACTGATCTGATTCTTTGATCACTTATCTTGTTTGTTAGATGGGAAGGAAATGATTAAGGAATGGGTATCGAAGCCCAATCATGTTAGTGAATTCACCCATATTGCATCCATTCCTTCTATGAGAAGATATGTAGTGCACTTAATTTGTCCCTTGCCATTTCTATGGATACACTTCCACCACATCCACATGCATTTCTATGGATACACTTCCACCACATCCACATGCAAGATGCAAGTCTGACCCTGAGAGAAAGGAGGAAATATTGCGACCCTAAACTAAAAGTTTAGGGAAACTATGCTACACAATGCAGGCATAATCAAAATGGTTTACCATTCAACCCATACCTAATGTCAGATATGTTAATGCCAATGCGTGTGAATCAACCATCTTCATAAATGGTAAAGCATCATCGGGTAAATACTAAACATGTAGATATTGATTGTTTATTATTCCAACCAAGAAGAATGGTGTCATTCATACTAGACCTACACTAATATCAACTCTAAAATTGGTGATTTAAAGGATGGAATTGTATAAAGAACTTAAAGAGGAAGGCTGTTAATTGTAAATCTTGTCAAAATGCTTCGAACTGCATTTACACTCAATCTATTTGACACCCCATGCACATAAGTATGGAACGTGATAGACAAACAGGTATAACCCTGCTCCATCTCAATCACATGAGAGGTTTTAATCGGACAGACAGGTGGGTAGGTCATCCAGAGGACCTCTTGGAATGTGGGACTCTGAGCGAGTGAGCGCTGCCGATGCCACAACCAACCAAGACTCTACCTCCATGGCGTTCATCCAACCACCTATAGTCAGGAGAGTATTCCTACATGCCCCCCCTTGCCTTGACTTGCATCTCCATTGACTGAGCCTGCTACACGATCCTCTCCCTTTCGACACGACTTTTCCTCCATGGAGCTTATCCTATCATATACAGACAAGCGAGTTTTCCTATATGCCCCCACCTAGCCTTGACTCACATCTCCATTGAACGAGCCTGCTACATACTCCTGGCTCTTTCATCAGGTTTTTAGTCATTGGTAGAAGCTCTGCCACCCACCCTGCGAGAGAGACACGAGGCTCATCTTCTCGTGGTCCCGTTTCATTTTTTTTGGTTCTCCTTGCTTGTTTCTGTCTTTCTTTCATCCTGGCTCTGGTTCTTCTGGCGGATGGTGGTCACTTCTCCCTCGACAGGCTCCATGGTAAAAGGTCAGCTTCTTTCTCCTCATTCCTAGATCTTTGAGGATATTAGAAGGTTTTCTTCTTGAGTTATCTCCGGATTATTAGGATATGCTTTTTGGACATTTTCAGTTACACCGTTTATTTATATTCAGCACAACCTTTCTTGGTTTATTAACTTCACTTACAATTATCAGACTGTGACTGTTTTACGCTTCTATATCCCTGCATATCCTCGATAAGTCATTATATATTATATCTCTGGATGTCATTTGGGTGGTTTTGTGATTCTGTACAACGAATGCAGAATTTCTTTGTTATATCTAGGTCGTGTTCGGATTTTAGAATTAAATTTGGTTCATGGTGGTGCATCTATGTCATGTACTGTTGTTGTGTTGTATGTCCAGAGGCCTCATCTTGATGGGTGGATAGTTGAGTTTTGTTGATGATCATTGTATCTTCCTCCTTGGCTATCTTGTCTTCTGGTTTTCCTTTGGTTTTTCCGGCCTTCCCTTCCTTTTCCGGGCGGTAGCTTGGCTCCTCTTCCCATACCTTAATGAAGGTATTTTGAAGTACGATCCTTCTCGATTTGGGCATTACTGCGTGCCGCCATTTTTTTTCTTTCTTCCTCCTCCTCCTTGTACTTGTCTCCACAAGGGGCCTCGGGCCTTTCAAGTTTTGGTGGATGTGGCATATCCCAGCCATTTGAAGTTTGAATTTCCCTTTCTTCTCGAGTTTTCTGTGTCAGACCTTTTGTCTGGCTTCTACCTTACAGGAGTGCTTTCTCCAGGTTTATCTTCGGTGGTCAGTGGTACCTTCATATCTTTCTCAAATCCTTCCCATATCTTCCTTTTCATCGACTGCTGTGCTGATGTATGTTTTTTGGTGAGACATTTATGGACCCTCCCTTAGACTTATATGCCAACGAGGTAATGATACTGGCTACCACCATGGCAGAAGCTGCCCACCTCAACACGGATAACCCATCGGGGTGGCAGTCCACTCTGGGAAATTTCTTCATTGACCCTTCTTTACTAAAAGGTAATGCTGACCGTTGTGAGGTGCAAGGGGAGATGGGTTCGGGCATGTCAGTTCAAAATGATGGGGTGAATCAGATGCATTATCTTCCCCGGGCTCCTGGAAAAGTCACAAAGCTGGTCAAGACGACTCCCCCTCCGGCTGCCATACACATTGATAGCAAATTCTTGTCTGAACGGATTTCCAATCTCCGGGATTTTGCCTTGGTCGATCACTGGCACTTCTCCGAGATGAATGACTCTCAGATGCGCGAATGGCTCGCGACTCAATGGGAACCCATCATTGGTTATGTTCCTATTATTGCAGGTTTGCTGAAAGGATGGTACTGTTTCCATTTTTTAAAGTCTGCCGACCTTGAGGCCATCCTCAAACACCAGTGAGTTTACAAGCGCAGCTTTTTGGTTCTTCACAGATGGTATCTGGGATTCAATCCTCTCAGTAATACTCCTATAAACCATTTCATATGGGTGAAACTTCCTGGACTGCCGTTGGATTTATGGTCCAAGGAGTCCTTATTCGAGATTGGGAATGTAATTGGTAAATGTATTTATGTTGATCCTTGGAGTCTTGGCGAGCGGGATAAACGGGTGGCCTGGGTATTTATTGATAAGCCTTACAGGGGGGGCTTCCCAGCTCATATTGATATATCTTGGGCAAATTTACATATCAGGCAGCGGCTGGATTTCTGGGGAATCCCTTTCAGGTGTTCGACATGTCATCATACGGGACACTTGTTCAAAAATTGCCCCAGAAGATTTTTCCATAGACGGAACCGTCTTGCTCAGGACTCCTCTCCTTCCAATGCCCCGACCTCTATTCCATCTCCGATGGGCCATCCGTCTACTGGAACGGATGTCGACTTGACTCCTTCCCATGCTGAATTTCTTGCTCCTCCTCATCGTAGGTCTTCTGAACTGGTGGAGCCTATCTCCCCCTCGATGCCTCCACTAGAAGACGCACCGTTTTCTTTTCCATCTGATCCTCCATATCCTCCCGAACCTCTTCAGGATCGCGCGGTGCCCAACCCGCCGATTCCTTCTCCTATTATTATCTGTAGTTCCGATTCCGCCCCGCTCACAAAGTCCCCTGCTCCGGAATTCGATTTTCTGAATGATGGGAGGGACCTAACGATTTCCCCCACCCCGGCCAACTCGCCTATCTCCTCACCCCACAACTCGGTCGAGAGTGACATTGACTTCTTACTTTCTAAAAAATTCTTAGAATTAAAATCCCTTTCTATCCACAAGCCTGCTGACAATTCTCGGCATTTTATTAGTCCTGATTCTGCATGCAACATCACTGTTCGTAGGAGAAATGGAAAGGGAAGCAGGCATTTCTGTGGGCGGGGGAAAGTTTCGGACGGGGGTATTCAGAACTTATCACTATTCGATGTTCCAATCACTGATTTATCGGAAGAACGACCTCTTAGAGTGAGTCTAGCTGACAACCGTCCCAAATGAATTTTTTGGTCTCCATGAACATTCGGGGGTTGGGGGCCGGGAAAAAATTTCTGTTCCTACGGGATTTTTTATTATCAGTCAATCCTATGATCATCTTCATACAGGAAACGATGCACCCAGCTTCTTCCTCCATCTCCTATTTTAGGAATATGTTCCCTTCTTGGTTTATTTCTGCTACTGATGCTAAGGGTCTCTCTGGCGGTTTGATTGTCCTTTGGGATCCGGTTTGGATCAAGGCTAAGACATACAGCTGTCTGGCTGGAATCTTGATGACGGTACATGTCCGGGGTATTCCATATTCCATCAACATCATGAACATATATGTTCCATACAGAAGGTGGGATCTGTTTTGGAAGAGTTTGTTAGAATCAGAGTTTCTTGATATTGAACATCTTGTGATTGCAGGCGACCTCAATTTTACATTAAACATGAACGAAATATGGGGTTCTGGCTAAAATTTAGATCCATTGGCGGATTTCCTCAGGAATGCTTTCCTCAGTAAAAACTATGTGGATATTAGACCGGACCACATGTTTCCTACTTGGAAAAATGGGAGGTATGGCGATGCTTTTATAGCAAAGCGCCTAGATCGCTTTATCATACATGTTGATCTAATCGAGAAATTGAGCATGCCGTCATCCTCTATTGAGAAGATATTCATTTCTGACCATCGTCCGATTGTGTTGAGATGGCCGAAGAGGGGTATTTGAAAGGGATATCCATTTAAATTTAATAGGGCTGCTCTAGAGGATCCGGCTTTCTTATCCCTTATTCATGATTTGTGGCACGCGAAGTTGTCTTCGGACACACGTTTCCTATATACGTCTTTAAGAGAAAAGATGGAATTTATTAGAAGAGTAGTCAAAGAATGGCAGTTCCAGAGAAAACAATATAACAGGGCCGTTTTACAGAAGATTCAACGGGTTCTTGACGATGTTTCGGAGGCTATGGCTTTGGGCCGTTTATCATTTCAGCAGCGATGTACCATCAACGACTTACAGAGAAATAAATCCCAGTTCTTAGAGCACGAGGAACTAACGTGGAAGCTGAAAAGTCGATGTTTGTGGTTAAAGGAATGAGATCGGAACACAAAGTATTTTCACCGATTGGCAAACGCGCGGTGGGAGAAGAACGCGATCTGGAAAATCAGTGACGGTGAGGGGGGCTTCTAGCATACTCAGGAGGATATCTCTAGAGAGGCTCTGCGTTTTTTTGAAAATCAATATAAAAAACAAGATGCCTCGTCATTTCAGAATATTTTATGGGGTGTAGAGATATTTCCACGGATGTTCACCGACGAGATAAACGACCTGATCTACCAACCTGTAACGGAGGAAGAGCTGCTGAATACCATAAAGGGGTTCAAAAAGGACAAATGTCCCGGTCCGGATGGTTGGACCATCGCGTTTTTCTGCCACTTCTTTGACTTACTTAAAACAGATTTGCTGCAGATGGTGGAAGAGTCAAGACTTACGGGCTGTATCGATCCAAAGGTGTCCTCCACCTATATTGCCCTCATACCTAAAAAAGACAATGCTTTTGCATTCACAGATTTCTGACCGATTTCTTTATGTAATATCTCATACAAAATAATCTCAAAGATTATTGCTGACAGGATTAAAGACACGCTATCTCAACATCTCACGAAGAACCAACATGCTTTCTTGAAAGGCAGGAACATTCTAGATGCGGTCGCGTCCACTCAAGAGGGACTTTTTGCTATCAGGGAGAAAAAATGTGACGCTGTGCTAATAAAGATTGACCAGCTTAAAGCTTTCAACTGTCTGGAATGGAATTTCATTAGATGCATACTTGCTAAGGTGGGAATGCGAGCAAACATGATCAGATGGATCATGGCTTGTGTCGAACAAGTAAATTACGCGGTTCTTATCAATGGAAAACCTACGGCATTCTTTCTAGCTTTGTGCGGTCTTCGTCAGGGATGTCCATTACCCCCCCTGCTGTTTATTCTAGCTATGAATTCTCTTAGTCTCCACATTAACATGGCAGTGGAAGAAAACCGGTGCTCTCCTTTAAAGATTGGCCGGAATCTTTCTATCTCCCACAATCTTTTTGTGGATGATGTAATCCTTTTTGGTATGTTTTGCAGGAATTCTTGGAGATGCTACTTTGAGATCTTGACCAATTTCCAAAAGGCCTCGGGCTTACTCATCAATGGACCGAAATCGGTCATATACCACAGTGATCTTGAACAAGATGATATGGATTGGATGGTGGAACTCTTTGGTTTTGAGATGCAACCTATCAGTATGCAGGGTATCAAATACCTAGGCTACACGTTGAAATCTCATTGTTATTCCTCGGTGGACTGGTTATGGATCCTTGAACGTTATTACAAGAAAATATCATCATGGGAACATCGATGTCTTCCATTGGCAGGTCGTATTGTTCTGGCACAATCTGTTCTAAACCAACTGGCAGTCTATTAGGCTCACCTCTTCTACCTACCTGCCTGCATCATTCAAGCGATGAACAGACTCACGACTTCTTTTATCTGGGGTGGTCAGCTTGGAAAAAAGAAGTACCATCTCTCAAAGCTCTCCCACATATCTTCCCCAAAATCCCTTGGTGGTTGGGGCCTATTAGATTTGCGAACATTCAGCAAGGCATTGCTCTGTAAATCCTTATGGAGAGGTATCAATGATGATGGAATCTGGGGATCGATCATTCAAAATAAATACCTAGGCGGTAAAGAATTAACATATTGGTACAGAAGGGGAAACATTGGATCGGCTCACGGATCACCTATTTGGCTGAGTCTGAGGAAAATAGAGGGCATTGTGCGGAGGCACTTGGCTTGGTGTTTTCAAGCATGAGATAAAATTCTGATCGGCAGGGACTCTTTGATGTGTGGAAAGGAGGAGCTAACTTTTCCTAGATCCTTAATATCCTATCTTCATAGGTTGGGCATTTTTTATTGGGACAGTTTAATTCGGACCTGGAACGGTCCCTTCCCCATCTGGTGTGAGCCTTCAGACCTTCATATGCTACTGGACATGGCAACTTTATGGAATCCCATATTAATGAAGCCGCGACATGGAGGCTTATTTAGATCTTCTGCACATGATTACTTATCATGGCGGATATCTGACAACTCAGGATCTATTTATGTAAAGGATATATATCGACTGCTGTTATCGAAAGGTTTTAAACAGCATGCTTTTGTCTTTCCGGTTACTTTCTGGAAATCTGGCTGTCAAACAAAAATGATACTATTTGCGTGGCTCATCTTTCATAACAAAAACTTGACATGGGAGAATCTTATGAAATGCAGCTGGATCGGTCCGGGTATATGTCCTTTCTATTTTTCTGCTGAGGAGGACAATCTCCACATTTTCTTTCTCTGCTAGTTTTCTCATCAGTTCTGGATGCTCCTCAACTCTAGATATGGCCTTCATTATGTTCCTTCGGCGTCTGTCAGAGATGCCTTCATCGCTTTCAGCAAGGAAAAGCCCCCGAGTCCTTCTATTTTTATCATTGTCTTATGGTGCCTGTGGATTTGGTGGAATGAATTCATTTTCAACTCTAAGAAAACCCCAAAGTCGATATTATTCTCCAAGATTTGTGACCTCATCAAAGGAACCTCTCCTCCCTCCGGTATAACACCAGGCAAACAAATATCTCCTCCTCTTTTGGAATTTACCTCCTGGCCCAGGGCTTTTTTTGACGGGGCCGAACAGAAAGGTAATTGTGGATGCGGTTTTGTTTTAATGACTAGCCCCGACTGTGCTTTCCATGTCCATTGGAATGGCGGTCGTGGGACCAACATGATGGCCGAGGCGATGGCCCTCGGTGGCTTACTGAGTATGTGTCTTTTCCTAGATCTTCACGATGTCAAGATATATGGCGATTCCAAAGTGCTGGTCAATTTTGTGTCTCAAAAAAACAACATCACACAGGTTCATCTCGCTGGTTGGCTGGAAAGGATACGTTTTTTATGGAATGCATTAAAAGGGATAACAATTAACCACATCTACAGGGAACTCAACCAGGAAGCGGACGACCTCTCGAAGAAAGCGCTCAAAGAGGATCAGGATTTTTGGCATCTACAGATTCAATCTGACGGCATATCAACAAACATACAGGACTTTTCTCCTACTCTTCTTCTCTTTTTTCATAACTTCTTGTTCTAATTATAGCTTAATGTTGGATACCAACTCTGTTTTGTTCTTAATATCACCAAATGTTGGATATGTATTTATTGGTACTTTTGACAGGGTCTTACAGCTGATATCTCAAAGTGAGAAGACAGACAGTTATAAAGTCTTCATCATATACATTCTCCCTATCTTACATCCTTTCTTTCTGAATGTTTCCATGTGAATCATTTTGGGGCGACATTATATGCCGACCGGATTATTCCTGTATTCTCTCCCAGTCAGCTTCTTGCCTACCGATGATCTGCTTCTATGTAGTTTTTATATACCTCTTATATAAATATATCAAGCTTTTTATGCTCTGAAAAAAGTATGGAACGTGATCGGGTGGCATGTTTGATCCCACGCACAAAAATATGGAACGTGACCTGTTGGAGGTGTCCTTCAGCATGTTGACATAGGGTACTAATGACGTTTTTAGGAAAAGATAAGCCGTAAAAAATACGTCTTCCACACTTCAACGCACATAAGGAGAGATGGTCACGAAAATATTTTAGTTGTAAAATACGGGCAAAATGCAAGTCAAATTCCAACCTTGCTCCCCATTCTGATTGTTTGTTATTATGACAAAACTGGAGGCACTAGGTATGTCCATATTTATGACATTACTGCTCCCCATTTCCAGTAAAATTGACTATAAATAATGTTCGCAAAAAATCCAAAACATCAATGATTTAAATAGTCCCACCCCATTATTGATATTGCTTAGATTTTTATGTACTTTATGGATCATCATTTTCCTTTCATAGTTTAAGTAGAGAAATGAGACTAATGTAACCATCTTATTTCTTATTTTCATAATAAATGAATAGATTTGTGGAAACATAAGCGAGTGGGTATCCTTTTAAGGATGGCCCAAACAATCATGTGACATAACCAAGTGTAAACTTTTTAGGATGATATTTGAATCTTTTTAAACCAAGTGTTACATGGAGTGTGGTCCTTCCAAATAAGTTTGAATATATAGGTATAGTGGCTTTGGAAAAAAATTTGAATATAGATGCATGCTAATTTTGGTAATGATAGAGACTTTAACAAAAAAAAATATAATATCAATTTATGAAATGTAAGGATAAGGTGGTGTAAGAAGAAAGTAGAGATGAAGTAATTTAAAGTTTTGATTTGAAATTGAAAAAGAGTTAATTATATTAGTTATTCATCAAGGCGAAAGGCTCATAAATGTTACAATAAAGCATTGTGTAAGCTTGTAAAAAGTGCAAATGTAAAAGCATATGAAAAAGGGCCTCAAAAGGAGAAATCACAAACAAATGAGCTTCGAGAAGATATAAGCTACAAAGAAGAAGAAGAATAAGGAACACAATGTTAAGATACAAAGGCATCATCTAGATTTGTCCAAAAGAATCATTTATAAAATCTATTTCTTTGTGGTAAAGATATGTAAGTGCAAACTAGAATACAATTAACAAGTGGACCAAAACATGCAACCTTCTACTTGTTATCTAAAGTAGATCCTAAATCCTTTATAGAAGTTCTCAAAGATAAGCATTAGATTGATGCTATAGAATAAGAGTTAAATCAAATTGAGTAGAATGAGACATGGGAACTTGTTTCAAGGCCTAAAGATAAAAATGTGATGGGCTCCAAGCGGGTTATTAGGAACAAGTTGAATGAAAATGGGCAAGTAATAATAAATAAAGAAATAATGGTTTATAAAGGCTATGCTCAAGTTGAATGTATTTATTTTAAAGAAACCTTTGCCTTAGTAGCAAGACTAGAAGTTATTAGAATATTTTTGGCATTTGTATGTTTCAAGAACTTCAAGTTCTATGGAATGGATGTCAAGTCAGTGTTTCCAAATGGAAATCTACACGAAGAAGTGTGCATTGAATAACAAAAAAGGGTTCTTACTATAAAAAAACTGAGGATTGTGTGTGCAAATTGAAGAAAATACTTTATGGGCCAAAGAAATATCCCATAGCTTGGTATTCAAGGCTTGATAAATATATAAAACAACAAGGCTTCAAAGGATGATTTGCAGACAAAAATCCCTACATCAAGATGAAAAATGAAAATTGTTTAATTGTTGCGGATTATGTAGATGACATTATTTTTGGAGGCAGTACAAATGAATGTGCCAAGAGTTCGCTATAGAAATGCAAAAGGAATTTGATATGTCCATGCTTAGTGAATTTTTATTCTTTCTTGGATTAGAAATTTCTCAATCTAACAAAGACATAGTTATTTCACAAACCAAGTATTTCAAGGATATGTTAAATAAATTCGAAATGGAAGTTTGTGCACCAATCAACACATCCAAAACCATAGGTTATATATTGAGCAAAGATGACGAATCTCAAAATGTATAGGTTAATGATTGATAATCTACTATATGTGACAACATCAATGCCAAACATTATGCAAGAAATAGGATTTGTTTCAAGCTACACCAAAAGAAACTCACGTGCGAGTAGTGAAAAGAATATTCAGATATCTAAAGGGAACCTTGGACTTTTGCTTGTGGTACTCGAGAGTTGATGATTTTGCTCTAACAATATATATAGATATAGATTGGGAATACAATGTTAATGATAGGAAAAGTGCAAGTGGAGGAGCATTCTTTCTTAGAAACATTCTAGTGTCTTGGATGACAAAAAAATAACCTTTAGTTTTTTTATCCACAACAAAGGCCGAGTATATACTAGCAACATCATGTTGCACACAAGTTTTTTGGATGAAGCAGACACTAAGAGGTATCAAGCTAGAATATAATTATCCAATCTCAATACTTTTTGAACACACAAATGCATTAAATATTTCAAATAATATTTTTATGCACTTGAAAACAAAGCGTATTCCAATCAAGTATCACTTCTTAAGAGAAAAAGTAGCATAACAGAATGTCAATTTGGAATATGTTTCCACCAAAGAACATATTGTAGATATTTTCAGAAAGCCCCTTTCCAAAGATACATTTGAATATCTCAAGTAGAAATTGGGAGTAATATCTATCTCATTTAGTTACTAGGTGATCTGGATTTAAACAGGAACTCAACAAATTACAGATATAACCATACATATAGAGATGTAGCAGAAATAATACTTCATTTAATTACTGTAAAATACTGAAATATGCTTACAAACATAAATGGAAATAAACTAGCTAGGGCGATGGTAGCTTATCTCTGAGAAGAGATGTGATGGCTACATGCCTATGAACTGTGTTACAATGAGGCTCAAAGGCCTATTTATTGTTGAGAAACAATG
>APFE030423487.1:158487-194822 GCA_000404065.3 Pinus taeda | reverse complement strand
TTAGGTGCATTTTTTAGTGTTTTGGAGTCGAGTCTTCATACCATAAAGTTTCATCTCTGCACCCATTGACTTAAGGAGCAAACAATAAAATTAACGCTTAATTAAAAATCAATCTAGCAATCTTTTTATTTTCTAGGGCTCTTTTCACCAACATAGCTTAGGCTAGTATCTTGGAGTAGGGAGTAATTAACTCTATAAGATAGTTTAAACAAACAAGTAGTCAATCTTGCGGTAGGGAGAAATTCCAATTGTTACATCTATGCTCTGGGAAAGCTCCTCTTAAAGGAGAAGCACGAGATTCAATTCGATACTCAGTGTGGGAATCAATCCTTCCTCATGGACGATAGAGAAGATTATCACGTATTAACAGAGGTAAACCTCGAATTGACCATTGTCAGGAGCCTGGGGTCACTTGTTGGTAAACCTGGGATTATGTCAAGGAGCCTTAAAGGATTGAGCTTAGTACTCTGCCTTGCGTGCATATCGGATCGTAGAATGTTCCCCCGGGTATATTTGTTTCTGTTGGTAACCTTAGTGACCATAATCTTTAGGATTATTTCCTAAGTGACGGTGGAGGGAAGATCCCACTGTACCTGGAGCAAATTTCGACTAGACTCACTTGGACTCTTTGGGGGGTTATCTTCACTCGAGACAGTTATAGTGGAGAAACTTGTGCCAGTCTGTTTTATTAAGCAAGTTGTCGGGGTAACTATTCCAACCGCCATTTCTGTATTGAATTCTGCGACATTAGATTTCATCACCAACTAGTGTTTTCGATCCAGAAAGATATTGTTTGTGTGTGGTTTGATCTCCTAGATTTATTAGGCGTGTGCTTCAAATTGTTTGGTTCTTTAGAGACTTTAGGTGTTTTTCATGAGATTTTATTTGTTTTCGTGTGAAGTAATTAAATAATTAATCGTGGTTGAATTATGGAGACAATCCCGTCGACTACGGGGGCAACCTCTCGAATTTACACCAAGTCAACTAGAAGGGCTGCGAGCCCTTGTCACACCTTTTGAAAGTAGGGTTGGGTCACCGGAGGCCAGAGAGTCTTCGTTGATTGTACATCCTGATCATCTAGTGCAAGCAACAGAACATATTTCTGAACCAATTTCATTTTCTAAGGTTACTGGTAGTATCACTCCTACTAGCTCATTAGCCGAAGAACCTGAAATCTCTGAACCTGAAACTGAAATTGCTGCTACTCCATCTTCAGGATTTGCTTCTCCTATTTCTAGTGGTCCTAGTTCACCCAGAGTAGAAAATATCATTACCGAGAATCTTCCTTCTAGACTCATTTCCATTGAATAAATTGTAAGTTCGAGTCCGAACGAAGGTATAAGCATCCCTGAAAATCAACTGAATATTGAACTTAGGGAGCGTGAATCTATTTTCTACAGTCCCATTAGAGGTGACGCTTGGTATATTTCACTGACAAATTTCTTAGAAAATCCAGGTCTCGCGTCTTCACCACCTCGATTTCCTTTCCATCCAACACCCAGAGGTTATTATCCTCCTTTGAATATGTCGAGACAGTCATCCTTGTTTACTCAAATGCCAGAAACCTTCTTACATGGTGGTCCTTCTGTTCCTCCTGGGTATTAGTCTTTATTTGGTACATTTTCAGGAGCTTCTCCTTGACCCATCGAATATTCCGTATCTCCTGGTCATAACGGAACTAAACCGTTAAGTGTCGAAGAGATTCTTATGATGTCTGGTACTACTCCTAATCTGCAATCTCAAGGTAGTTCAATACCGTCTGGGGGGAAACCACAAGGTACTCAAATACCGCCTGGGGGGCAACCTCAAGGTAGTCCATTACCACCTGGGGGGCAACCTCAAGGACAGTATTCCCTACGGGATAATATTTTCCTCAAGGTCAACCCCAATATCAATATGTACCTCAAGGTCAACCCCAGTATCAATATGTGCCTCAAGGTCAATACCAGCCTCAAGGTTAGTACCAACCCCAAGGTTAGTACCAACCGCAAGGTCAGTACCAACCTCAAGGTCAGTACCAACCTCGGGGTCATTATCAACCTCAAATTTTTCAACCACCTTCAGGTCAATCATTTGTTTAACGACCCAGAAATGTACCATATAATTATCAATCTTACACTCAACCTGGTTTTGGTCCTCAATACGCTCAACCTGTTATGGGTCCATACCCCGGAGTGAACGTGGTGTGGGATCAACAGACTCTGCAACCCAGTGTGCAGTTGTCATCCCAATCTAGTCAGTCTTTTGTTTTTGGTTCACCACAGCAACCTATCCAGCCTACTACTCAAACTGCTACACCTGGGGCAGCTCATCAGTCTGGGCCTAGTTTGCCTCGAACTCCGTCCCAAACGTCTGTTGCAACTGCTGCGGCTTCTGCTCAATCCACTCCACCCATTTCTGGAGTATCAGCAGTGCTAGTTTCTACTGCTCCTGTATCAACTCCTCAGGCCTCTTTACCCCAGTCTGGACCTACAATATAGACTCCATTTTCTATGCCTGTAGGACAACCTGGGACTAGTACAGTTGTCACAAGTCAACCCCAATTTACTTATCAACTATACCAGGGGCAGTACCAACTCGGCCCTGCTGTGCAAAACCTGACTTATCAGTATCAACCGTACCCTGGGTATACGTATCAACAACCTCAGCAACCTCAGTATGGTCTAGTTAATCCTGGTTTTCCAGGGGGATATAATATCCCAAATGTGAATCCGATACCAAGTTATCTTGGATATCCTCCTCCTGGGGCTAGTCTTATGACCCCAAGTTTTCGAGATCCGAACCGTCAGTTACCATTTATAGCAACTTTGGATTTGCTTGACTTGTCGCGCCTTATGAACGATCCCATTAATTATATTCCGTTTTGGCTGCCAATGCCGAATAAATTGCCCAATGATATACCAAAGTTTGAGGGGAAGTCAGGAGAAGATCCATCTAATCATGTGATGACTTACCATCTCTGGTGTGCATCGAATTCCATTATAGATGATTCAATTCATCTTCGTCTTTTTCAATGCACTTTGATTGGCCTTGCAGCCAAGTGGTACATTGAGTTGCCTTGAGGCTCTTTTTACAATTTTAGTCAGTTACCCACTTCCTTCCTTACTCATTTTCAGCTGCCTGTCCGATATGACAATGGCACGGAACCATTAACTTCATTAAAGCAGTCGACGTCCACATATATTTCCAATCATATTCATGAATGGCGACATCGACGTCATTTAGTGAAAGTTTTTATCCCGGACCAAATTTTGGCAGAATGGTTTGTAAAATCATTATTACCCAAAATAACTGAAGATGTAGCTAAGGCAGGGGTAGTTACAGAAGAGCAAGTAATTTCTCAAGCTCAATACCTTGACTTAGTTTATACGCAGTCAGGTACGTTACATGAGAAAATCCCCGACCTTCCGAAACAAAATCAAATAGCTGCACCTCCCTCAGGGTCTCATGCTGCTGACGATATGATTGGTACTGTTAATACCAAAATTAAGAAGAAATACTCCAAGAATTCTTCTCCTATTATAACTTTACCAAATTCCCCTAAGGGAGAGTCTTCACCTGAAATCTTTGTCGATGTTCATGTCGTCGAATCATCTACGACCAAATCAAAATCTAACGGCAAGAAGAAAGGTAAGAAGAAGAATAAGTAGAACTCAAAGGAGAAATCCGATAAACCTAAATCTACTGACGAGAAACTAAAACCTCAATATCCTTGTCTCATCTGCGATGAGGAGCACTTTGCAAGGGATTGTCCGCATCGTGCCGAGGTTGCAAAAATCATCAAAGGTTCGCAAACACCTGCTGTTTTGAAGGATCCTTTTCCAAGTCAAGACAGTAAAATGATAGGTTCTTCCTCTAGTGCCTCAGAAGAGTCCATAATGATGATGTCACATGTAAGGATTGCGACATGATTGCAAGATTATGAGAGTAAGAGTCCTCTTGGTGGTAAGGAAGCCGAATCTTCTAATTCCAATCCATCAACCTCAGCTCCATCTGGTCCCGATCCACTACAGATCGAGAAACCAAATCCCAACTTAGTAATCAAACTGCCCACTAAGGGTATACTTCGAAAGTCAGCTTTCAATCCACATGCGAGAGCTGCTCAGAACTATAAAACTGTTGAAGATTTAGCTGTTTCACCTTCAGCAATGTCAGCTTTGAAAGTGCTACAATCTTGTCCAGCACAACGTAAAATGCTACTGTCGGCTATAGGAGTTGTTGATCTTCAGGACTCAAACCTCATAGTCTTTGATTTAGAAAATAGT
The DNA here is from genome assembly GCA_000404065.3 of Pinus taeda. Lineage (NCBI taxonomy): Eukaryota > Viridiplantae > Streptophyta > Pinopsida > Pinales > Pinaceae > Pinus > Pinus taeda. The sequence goes on along the minus strand of APFE030423487.1, from coordinate 190,557 downwards.
ACACCTTGTCGCAATGTTTCATTAGCTATCGAAACTCATGCCAAAAGGATCAAAGTTTAGTATGATCGGAATGTTACACCCTGCAATTTTTTGGAAGGTGACCTAGTTTTACTTTACGATCAAGAAAACGATAAGCTAGGGGCTGGCAAATTTGTATCCATGTGGCATGGTCCGTATATTGTCAAGCGGAAGCTGGCAAAAGGGGCCTATGAGCTAGAAGATTTTGACTGTGTCTCTTTAGGTAAACCTAGGAATGGGCTTTATCTAAAGCGATATTATGCTTAAAGGATTAGTGTGGAGATTTCTTAGATTAGTTTCTTTCTAAGTTGGTGTGTTCTTAGATTAAAGATGCGTGCTTTACTTTAGAGAGTGTTTTTCATTATTAGTCATGCTTATCTTGATTTTACTCTTGATATTGCAGATGTCGACGCCTCTCCAAACATACATCGGTTTCGCTGATGGTGCTTGTCGTAGTACACGAAACATCTCTTCTGTAGCCTGGGCTATCTATTCACCCTCTGACGAGTTAGTATCTATGCACGGGGTAAGCCTCAGTCAAACAACGAACAACATTGTAGAATACAGTGCAGTGATTGACTTATTATCTGAATCCATCTCATTTGAAATTTGAAGTTTCATTGTTAATTTAGATTTAGAACTCATTGTATTACAGCTTAATCAAGTTTATTCCATTCGAAATCCAATATTAGTATGATTATTTTTGAGAGTCCATCTCTTGGAACAAGAATTTGATTACATAGAATATCAGCACATTCCAAGATATTTAAATACATTAGCAGATGCAATTGCTTCTTGAATGTTAAATAGACATTTGCATTAAATCAAACAATAAATTTAAAAACATCTCATAAACATGTTTTGCAAGATAACCATAGTAATAGTATAGCACAGCATAAGAGTGTGTCAAAATATACATCGTCCTCGATCATAGGTTGAAAAAAACCTTATGATCGGCAAAAATGATAGTATCAAAAGTCCAAAAATGAGTCTACAAGGCAATCATCCTATCACTGGTGATGATCCCAATAAGACACCACTACTCGGGCCACCCTACAAAGGAACCTCCTAAAAGGTCCTAGAACCCCAATCACATAGCGCTGAAGCTGAAGAGGAATGTCATCTATGTTGGTCTCCGGAATATCTGCGGTCAAGTGCTCTAGATGGCTCTCCAACTCGACCAAGGTCTCTGCTGACTGGTCCTTGGGGCCGGTGCCGCGGCAGCTGGTTGTCTTCGATCTTAGGGCTGGAGAGCAGCTGGTGGTCGTGGACCCACATCTGCATTTAAAACTTTTACTATTAGTTTTGGGACAATTTTCAAAAAATACAAAAAAAATACATATAAAATTAAAATGTTGAAAACAAATTTTACCTCTATCATCCCATTGCTCTCCTGGTGGAAGAGCCATGTTAGGATCACCATGATAATCCATCCCAGCATATGGAAAATCCTGAATAATAAAGAGTTGATTCTCTAACCAATGGAAATACTCTGGTGTGAATCGAACAACCTCAGTTCCCTCCTCAGGATGGCGGGCCATAACTGCAACCCATCGCATAACCCGAGGATCTCGGGGAAGTCCAGCCTCAACAGTGAGTTGTTGTGGAACCAGCATTGGTACCCTCTCTAGGGCAAAGCTGACAACTAAATAACCATAGCCAAAGTTCTTTAGCTGCCCATTCTTCGCCCTAGTCAATTGGCCCTTCACATTGGCCAATACCGCATCGCACCAGTTGAAGATGGTGCCTCGGAAGCAGTCCACTGCCATGTGCATCTGGGAACCTGTAGCTAGATGTAATGCTGCACTCCCATAGAGTCTGATAACAGTAAAGGAAATCACCTTTAGTTCAAGATGGGAGATGGTTTTAACATCTATCCGTTTGTTCGGAGTCTGGTCATTACAGAACTCTAGTCGGAGACTAGTGACAGATTGGCCACCTAGCCTAGATCTGAACAGAGATAATTGCTCGCCTCTCTTGGGCAATCCAGTCAAAAAAATATGTCATCCGGCTTGATTTCGAGCTAGTTGCCACCAATAATGAAGCACTGGTCCTGTATGCCCCACCTGTTCACCAGCCATTGTAAAAAGTCTACCTGTGCCCTCATGCCAGGTATGGTCCAAAATTTGAAAAGCCTGCATGCTCTCAATGCCTGTAATGAAGGCGGATGGAGTAATGTAGCTTGATCCATGTCCTCGTGCTCTCTTTCCTGCCAAACAAGCATCTTGTGTACCTACATTGAAAAAATAGGTGGATTATAATTTTCATTCCAAAATTATATGGGGCAAAAATGGAGAAACTAGGGTTCAAAATCCACATTCCGTGCGGTTCGCACCCATCCCTTTAGAGACAGTGCATAGGTGCGCACTTCTCCTTAAGGCTAGGTGTGGCACCCTGACTTTTCTATGTGCATACAAAAGTCGGGGTGCGCAGGGGCCACATGGCGCCCCTGCGCAACTACCGCGGGCCATTTTTTGCCCTAATTTTCCTCCAAAAATTGATTTCTAAACCCTAAAACAAAATTTCAAATGGATAGAATCGTACTAGTTCGGGAAGTAGAAATGAAGACCCTGGATCTAGTTTCCACCATCCAGGCTGCAAGGAATTTTGTTATCATTATATAGTGGACTATTCATAAACAGATGGTTGTGCCCACACTGTGTCCATGTCCTTACTTGTGATGTAATACAAAAAATCATTCCTATATACAGAGCAGTTTTTAATAGTTTCTTAGTCAGTTTTTGATCTAAGTATGGAATGCCTACCTCAACGATGATATTTCACTATTATATATATTTTTGTTTTGAAGTTTTACAGTTGACCGGGGTATTTCCACAAGAAGATCACTTAAATGATAAAGTCCTTCACTCTTCTTAGATGTATCAAAAACATCCTCATCTATTACAACCTTTCGCACTTTAGGGGGCAATCTGTTACACAAAAAATTGTCACCATGACTTTCTACAGTTTGTATGAGTCCATCAACACTCATACATACCTCCTTTGCAAGTCTTAAACCTCAGCTCTGTATTGTAGTTTCATGCAACCTCATCGCTATCTCTAATGCTTCAGCCTGGGTTGAGATCTTTTGTTGTGATAGCGTTGTCCTGAGATGTGGTGTTAATGATGCCACAAACCACGCACAGTGCTAGGCATCTAACAATGTCATGTTCGCCTTGCAGATTGTACTTTTCAATCTCTGATCTAGATCCCACGGAGTTTCACCAGGCATCATTGTGATCTCCATGAACCCTATGATCGATTGTGTTTCTAATTTCGGTTGGCTAAACTATTTTTCAATTCAGCCCGGATCTCCACTATTCCCGCATTCAAGTGATCGCTTGAGTACTTTATATACCATGTCAGTAGGCGGTCCTGTAGCGTGCTAACTATGGTAGCCTTTTTGATTTTATCATCCGTAACTCTGTGCGCTTCCCATACCGCCCTCACCATGAACCAAAATTGTTCTGGACCTTTGCTTCGTACTCCTTTGAATACTAACAACTTGATCGTGCTCATCATGTTTAACCTCTGTTCACACGTCAGTGTACTAGGACCTACTATGAACTCGTACCGCTCCTGATCCAATCAATCCTTAAACTCTTTCTTCATAGGGTTCCAATGTCCTAATATCTGACATCGCTTAGGCAGATCCCGATCCCGGCCCTGAACCATTTGTTGGCTTATTAGGACCTGACCCAGGTTCGAAAGAGTTATTAGCCAAACAAATCAAATAGCTACTGGCCCTTTCGGCAACAGCCTGTGGAGCGCGGACTGAGGTCTCACCTGAGGTAGCAGGAGAGGGTGCTGGAACCAAGTTTCTGAACCCTTAGGATGTCTTGATGTGGTCTGGAGGGTTTGCGAACCGTTCTGAGGCTTCGCGCTACTTTACTTGTGTGTAGATTTGGAACAAGGCACTTCTTTAAGAGTTATTATTTATGAGTTGGTTATAGATCAAACCTACTCTTTATAATCCTTAAGCAAACATTTAAAATTAAGACCCCGTGTGCACAATTATAAAGAAAGATACATGCTCATACAATAGATCATGCATAAATTCAAAATATAAGCAATAGATAGATCCACAGGAAACCACACAATGACTTAGAAATTCTTATCTTTATTGATCTTCTCTTTAGCACAACCAGATCCACCCTACGCACTCAGCTACAGAGGTCTACGCACATAGCTATGGACTCTACCAAGCCTCTGAGCACACAACTACAGAACCTCTATCTCTCTACCAACACCCTTGACTCGGACTTACAGACGATCCAAGACTTCCTTCTTTACAAACCCATTACATTTCATATCAAAATTACTTCTTCAAAACCTGACTTCTAACCATAAAGCCTTGCTCTATTTATACATTTCCCTAGTCTGTGGACCATGGATAGGCCAACTCATTTTACATTATTTTTGGGTGGACAACCTTTGACTTGACTCATTACACTTTGCGTTCCGCGCATCTCGCAGAGTCTATACCATACCTTTACCCAAAATTGCAGGCTTTGAGCCCCAAAACCATTACGCTGGGCCTTCACTACCCAATAGTCCCCCAACACAATCATCATGACTCGTCTTGAGTCACTCCGCTGGTGTGACAATCTTCACACAGAGGTCAAACAGTAACTTCTGTGCTTCACTTGTACTTACAACAAACTCTTCTGCCATCTAGTGTACCTGTTCGACGCGGGCCGCGACACCTCAGTCTCTATTTCAGCTACTTCATTGGGTGCATATTCTACCTGCATGTGTGCCACCTTGTGCTCGATAATGGTGGAAACTACGAATGCCTCATCAATCCATGGCTGGAGATGTTCTTTAATCACGCCTTCCTTCTGTTTAGCAGCATCAACTTGTATCTTCAAGGCCTGGGCCTCCCCCATCTTGGCCAAGCGCTGCGTAATAGCAACCATCTGTGTGGTTCCTCTGACAATATTATAGGCTTGTTAGAGCTCCCTTGCCTCTGTTTCCAGTCACTGTAATGTTGGATCTTCCTGGAGTGAAGTGAGCGTAATAAGTGACTGATCCAATAAGTCAGCACACTCCTTCATGGCACGTGTGATCATTTCCCACCCAGATTTAATGATGCCTCCGCACTGCTCAGTGACCTCTGGTGGCGTCAAATGTTGTACTTGCAGTTTCAGCTTTGTGATCTGTAAGCTGAGATCCAACTAAATCCTCACGGCCTCCTCCTTTGCTTCATTAAAAACCCACTAGCCAGCTTGTGGATTCATATGCTAATAGGCAACTCGATTGCAATCTCTAGCTCAGGGGCCCACAAACATGCTTCCCCTACAAGTTGCTCCAACTGCTGACACTGTGCAATGGCTTCATCCCATTGGAGGCTCAACTATTCTATTTTAATTCTCTATTCGATGATTACCTGTTCCGCATGTCCTTCCCTGGCACGGAGGTCCATCGTTACGTTGTCCTGGTGCTGGTAGAAGCTTTCGCGCAGGAGGGCAGCCAAATTTAATCCAAGCCCTGTAAGTTGGCCCACCACAGCCCTGTCCACCATATTTTTTGTTATCAATGCTCCTACTGGGTTTGCGATAGTATGAGCCATTTGGGCCTTTAGCAACTGCTTAGTAGCTGACATACCCATAACTCCATGAGTAGCAATGGTGACTCCGAATTTTATTTTGTCAATTTCTTCATCCAACCTCGCACTTTTCCTCCTTAACCTGATCCCCGCCTCCTCTAGCTCGCGAATTCTCACATTGCCATGCCAAATGGCTTCCCACAACTGTTGGATTTCCTCGTCTAAGTTTTCTTGTGCCCTAATTTCAGTGCATTTATTCACGGGTAGAGTTCTCTGTGCACACCCTACTTGGTTTAGGATTTTCTTAGCGCAGCAAACCCTTGTGATGGGCAGATGTCGTTGGGTCAATGGTTGCACCTCATACTGTTGTGGGCTCCATTGTAGATGGGTACTCGAATTGCTATATCATGGCTACCTTGGTCACTGCAGAAGCCCTTTAACCCATAACTTCCTTCTATGTCCGCGCTCACTCTACCTCGTCTTTCTACATTGTACTGATGTGCACGGTGCTTTTTCATCACACTATGCCACTCTTGCTCAATGATTAAAGTCCCAGGTTGATGGACTACTCCTCATTTGTTGCATCATTATCTATTGGCCGTTGTCTTACTTCAGTGGTTACGCATCATAATGATCTAATCATCATAATACAGTTGAGTGTTGTGACTTCTTACAATCTGTTTTGCCATCTTTCAATCTCCTCATATGAATTCGATGTGCAGGAACTATCACACTCCCATGAGAGTCTTTCATCCACTGAGGGATTCCTCCAATCCTGGTCTGGCGTTGTTATCTAGTAGATGTAGTCCAGTTCATCCTCATTGTCCTCGTCGTGCACTGCCTCGATGTAGCACACTCCTTCAGCTGGGTCCAGTGGAACTATGACACAGAGTGACTTTTTCTGGAATATCAGTTTCCATCTTTTTAATTTGATGACCCCATTCATATCTTTGGCCCAATCTATTCCTAGCAATGTGGGGTAGTGATTGTTGTCATCAACAATTTCTATTACCTCAAAGTCGATCTATGTACTTACTCCTTCAATGTCCACTGCCACCCCTTATAGTCATCCCATCGGTAAGATATTTTGCTGATTGGCCCTCTGTAGTTGAACAAGAGACCACTAAGTGCGGGCCTACCCATGCATTCCCATGTTTTCTTAAGTAACACATTCACATTTGATCGTAGATCCAAAATGACCTGGTCCATCTCATACTCACTGATTTGTGTCATCATTCGCATCTCCCGCCTAGTGCACAGAGCATGTTTCCCCAGTTTCTAGACTATGCGTGGTTCCCCTGATCCCGCGCACCTAGTAATCAGCTCTTGGAGTCCTTTAACTGCCCTATTATTGCGTAGCAACTTCATACATGTCTCTGAAAAGGTTGTAAGCATAGAGGGATCCATTCCCAGCTCAATTGGATCCCTATCACCTAGGGTAGAGAATTCTGTGAAGCTCTTCTGAGCTTTTTTAGATGTCCCTTTCGCCTATTCTATTTCCAAGTCAAGTTCCTTTGTCAGAGCACTGCAACTCTTCTCATATTCTCCAGGTTGTTTCCTCGCATCTCCTCCGGTGGTTGCATCGCTCTTTTGTACCATGTTTACGTTGGGGTCCTCTTCGTGGGCTTCCGACCTCATCATTTGGACATTTTGAGTCAGAGTGGGCTACAATACCCCCTTTTCGTGCATTTGGGGAATAAGTGTTGGATAGTCTACCATTTCATGGTCAAATTGCTCATAGTATGGAGAAGATATGCTTGTTGGATTCATATAGTCGCAATTATAGTGCCCTAGTCCTCTGTAGTTATAACAGATCAATTGTCCATGCCCTCGTCCATGTCCCATTCCTCTGCCTCATCCTCATCCTTGAAATCCCTCGCGTGGCCCTATGGCTGGGTTGAAACCTAGTGCTTCAGTTTGGACTCAATAGGTTGGGGTCCTTTCCATCATTAGATCGTAACTTTGACACGTTTGCTCCTCATGACCCACTGACCTACAAAATTTGCAATGCAGCTGCTGCGAGGTCTAGGTATACTTCTGCAATAGGTGGAAGTTGTATGTCGCATTATTTCCCCCTACTTGACAAATTGTGCACCAAAGCACGGGTGCCACACTCGGCCCTACTTGTACCTTTAGCTTTAATGGCGTTGGGGCCCCTCTCGCCATATAATTCACGAAGACAGGGCAATGGTCCTTGTTGTGTCCTTGACTTTTGCATTTAATGCACCCTACCTCTATATGCACCTATAGTCGGGGCACCCTTTATTGCTTCAAGCTTTGCATTTCTAAGCACAGGTTTTGTAGTTGTGCATGGATTTGCTAAACTCCCAATCCTGTATCCTATATTGAAGTTTCGTGAAACCTCATTGCTGTCTCTAATGCTTCGGCTTGGGTTGAGATCTTTTGCTATGATAGGGCCATCCTCAGATGTGGTGTCAAAGACACCACAAACCACATGCAGTGCTTCACATCCATCAATGTCATGTTAGCCTCGCGGATTGTGCTTTTCAATCTTTGGTCCAAATCCAACGGGGTTTCACTAGGTAACATCGCGATCTCCTTGAACCCAATGACCGATTGCATCTCTGATTTGGCCAACTAAATTCTCTGTTCAATGCATCCTGGATCGCCACTATTCCCGCATTCAGATGATCAATTGAGTACTTTATATACCACGTCAACGTGCGGTCCTGCAGTGTGCTAACCAGAGTAACCTTTTTGATGTTATCATCTATTATGCCTTGGGCTTCCCATATAGCCTCTACCACAAACCATAACTGACCTGGTTAATCATTTCCTACATATTTAAATATCGGCAACTTGACCGCACTCGCCATCCCATCCTTTAGTAGTGGTGGAGGTGGGGTTGGTGAAGATGGATTTGATGTAGGTGAAGTAGGTGATGGCATAGGTGGTGGTGGTATCATTGGAATGCGCTGCTTAATCAACTGGACTGTGCTTCTTGGAGAGAACCCTACAAGTTCTTCCTCGCTTTCTCGTGAAATATAAATCAAAGGATTGTTCTCTAATCCTTCGGTTCCTCGGTAGCCTCTTCCACTCCGCGTTATGCCAGACATCAATAAATGTGCATAATCTGTTTTTCACATAACAAAATTTTAATCCAAGTATTCAATGATTTGATGTACTTACCCAGTGGTCCTTAGAGAAAACACCTTCCTGCTTCACTATAACTCACAGTTGTGTCTATCGCGAACTCAATGATGAACACTCCTATTATCCGATCCAACCAGTGATCTACTGCACGTGCAATTTTATCTTCAGATGCTTCTAGCCTATGCACCAATTCTAGAGTCCCCACAATGGGTTGATCTAGTCTACACCTTCCCACGCTGTCAGCTAGCCTCACGATCCACTCATACAACTCTATTGATAATGATGCAAAGAAGATCTCGGGGATCTCTATGTATATGTAATGATCCAACCACCTTTCTTCTGATATCCGTGGATTTCTGCTTTCCTGAACCATGAACTTGTGAAGCTTCTGATCCAATCAATCTTCAAGCTCTTTCTTTGTAGGGTTCTAGTGTTCTGACATAAAAAATCCCTTAGGCAAATAACATCCATCGTATTTCTCAGTTATTCATAGTTTTGGTTTCCCAAATCTTATCTGCATCATGTGCCTGCAGCCATGCCAATCATCAAAGGTACCCTCATGTGTGCCCCACCAATGCACAGGCATCGTGCGCAATGCCCATCTCAATGCATCAAACTGCTGGTGCTCTGGAACTACCGTTTCAAATTTGGTTAGGAATTCATCTACTGCTGTCAGCCCATCATACATCGACAATTTACAATCCTAAGCTCTAACGCAATATAGCAACTTAGTCATCATATTGCAGTTTAACGTGGTTACTCCAATCAACCAATTATGCCACCACTCGTCTTCCTCATCTGAATCTTCGGTGTAGGACTCTGCATGGTCCCATGATATTCTTCCTTCAGCAGTTGGATTGAACCAATCTTGATTTCGTGCAGTAATTTTGTAGATACAATCTAATTCATCATCACTTCTTTCGTTGCACACAGGTTCAGTGTAACGCGGTCCTTCAATCAGGTCTAGCAGAATGACTACATAGAGTGACTTCTTCTCAAATATCATTTTCCGCTTCTTTAAATTAATAACTCCATTCATATCGGTGGCCCAGTCTATCCCTAACAAGGCAGGGTAAGGGCTACTTTCATCCACAATTTCTATTACCTCAAAGTCTGTTCGGGTGCTCGTGCCTTCTATATCTACTATAATTCCTTGCAATATTCCCATGGGTAATATCTTCTATTGGTTTGCCATCCGCAATTGAATAGGAGACCATTGTAGCATGGGATTCCCCATGCATTCCCAAGTCTATTTAGGTAGTACGTTTGCATCTGAGCCCAACTCCAAAATGATCTGATCCATCTCATAGTCGCCAATCTGCATCATTAATGGCATTTCCTGCCCAATTCACGATGCATGTTTTCCCAATTTTCATACCACGCAAGGTTCAGTCGACCATGTGCACCTAGTTATCAATTCTTGTAATCCTTTAACTGCCTTATTGTTGTGAATAAATTTCATGCATGTCTCTAAAAAGGTAGTTAACATTGAGGGATCCCTTTCTAGCTTAGGTTGATCCTTACTACCTTGGGTAGAGACTTCCATGAAGCTCCTCCTAGCTTCCAGATTTGTCTCCTTGAAAACCCCGACATCATCCTTGGTTACTTTCCACTTATCCTCCCCTGTATTTACGCCACTTCTGAGCACCATGTTTATGTTGGGGTCTTCCTCACGCAGTTCAGCCCTCATCATTTGGACGTTCTGTGTTGTCATAAGTTGTGCTTCCCTCTTCTCATGTATCTGTGTTATCAATATGGGCCAATCTATCATTTCATGATCAAACTACTCGCAGCAAAGGCACGATATTTTGGTTAAGTTGAAACAGTCCTGCGTCTAGTGTCCTGACCCTCCACAATTGTAACATATTAGCTGCTCGTGACCCCTTCCTGGCCCCATTCCTCCCCGTCCTCATCCACGTCCCTAGAACCCACCGCGCTCTATCCCTGTGCCGGATCCTAACCTCACGCTTCAGTCTGCATTCTGTAGGTAGGTGACGAGTCCATCAATAATTGATAACTATGGCAATCTCACTCCTCGTGGGCCACCAATATGCAAAAGTTACAAAATAGCTGCTAGTGGGTCTGGTTAAATTTTGGCAGCAGATCATAGTTATTTGTGTTGTGCTTTCCTCCCACCCAACAAATTGTGTACCAGAGTGAGGGTGTCATGCTTGGCCCTACTTGTGCCTCTGGTCGCAACGGTGTTGTTCCCCTCATTGCCACATAGTTTTCAAAGTCCAGACAATGATCCTTATCGTGACCCTGGCTTCTACACTTTATACACCACACTTCCTCTCATGCTTCTGGGTGGGTTGCCTTTTCTTGTTTTAAATTCTGCATTTCTAAACACAGGTTTTGTATTTGCACGTGGATTTGCTGAACTCCCCACCTCGGATTCTGTATTGGAGTTTCATGCAGCCTCATCGTTGTCTCTAATGCTTCTGCCTGGGTTGAGATCTTTTGCTATGATAGCACTGTCCTCAGATGTGGTGTTAATGATGCCACAAACCACACGCAGTGCTACGCATCTGAAAGCGTCATGTTTGCCTCGCAGATTGTACTTTTCAATCTCTGATCCAGATCCCACATAGTTTCACCAAGCATCATCGTGATCTCCTTGAACCCTATGATCGACTGCGTTTTTGATTTCAACTGGCTAAATTCTTTTTTCAATTTAGCCCAGATCTCCACTATTCCCGCATTCGAGTGATTGCTTGAGTATTTTATATACCATGTTAGTGTGCAATTCTGCAGCGTGCTAACTAGGGTAGCCTTTTTGATGTTATCATCTGTAACTCTGTGCGCTTCCCATACTACCCTTAGCACAAACCAAAATTGTTCTGGATCTTCGCTTCCTGCTCCTTTGAATACCAGCAACTGGATCACACTCGTCATGTTTAACCTCTGGTTTGCGCATCGGTGTGCTAGGACCTACTATAATCTCATACAACTCCCAATCCAGTCAATACTTAGACTCTTTCTTTGTAGGGTTCCAACATCCCAATATTAGACATCCCTTAGGCAGATCCCGATCCTGGCAACGGAACCATTTGTTAGCTTATTGGGCTCTGACCCAAGTTCAGAAGAGTTATTAGCCAAACAAATCCCACAACTATCGGCCCTTTCGGCAACAACCCATGGACCACGAACTGAGGTCTCAACCGAGGTAGCAGGGGAGGGTGTTGGAACCAGGTTTCCACACCCTTGGGATGTCTTGATGTGGGCTGGAGGGCTTGCGAACCATTCTGTAGCTTTGCGCTACTTTACCTTCGCATAGATCTGGAACAAGGCACTTCCTTCAGAGTTATTATTTATGAGTTTATTATAGATCAGATCTACTCTTTACAGTCTTTAAGCAAACATTTAAACTTGAAACCTTGTGTGCGCAATTATAAAGTAAGCTCATATAATAGATCATGCATAAATTCAGACCATAAGCAAATAACAAATCCGCAAGAAAACACAATGATTCAGGAATTCTTATCTTTATTGATCTTTTCTCCAATACAACCAGATCCTCCCTGCGCACTCAGCTACAGGGGTCCGCGCACATAGCTGCGGACTCTACTAGGCCTTTATGCATATAACTACAGAGCCTCTATCTACCCACCAACACCCTTGACTCGAACTTACAGACACAGAAAACACTGTCTTTACAAACCCATAGCACTAAGATTCATCCCCCACAAGAACTGCCTTCCACCCTTAGAGCCTCACTCTATTTATACATTACCATGCTCCTCAAACCATGGGTAGGCTGACTTACTTCCTACTATCCTATACTATTTCTTGGGTAGACAACCCTTTGACTCGACGTATTACATTTCGCGCTCCACATATTTCAAAGATTTATAATATTATTATTCTAACTTATAGCATTTAAGCCCCAAAACTGTTACACGGGATCTCCACTACCCAACAACTAGTGAATTTTGAAGTAATAGAGATTGTGGATGATAGAAATCCCTACCCTCTGCTCCTTGGGATCGATTGGGCCACTGACATGAAAGGGGTAATCAACCTGAAGAAGTGAAAGATGATATTTGAAAAGAAATTGCTCCATGTAATGGTGCCACTGGATCCTGCAGAAGGACCGCTCTATACAGAACCAACCCGCGATTATGAAAGTGATTATGATTTGGAACATATTTACAAGATAATAGTGTGAAACCAAGATTGGGTAAATCCAATAGTAGATGGACGTATTGCATGGGACCATGAGAGCTCCTGCACATCAAATTCAGATGAAGAACTAGAGCACTGGGAGAACCGGCTGCATGAAGTGTCTATGCTGCATTGTAATATGATGACCAAGTCCTTGGGTTGTGTATCATCAAAGATAAGGAATCTCCCTCACTATGATGGGCTAAATGGCATTGATCACTTTTTGGATTCATTTGAAAGTGAAGTGCCAGAGAAGCATCGCTTCCAGGCCTTGGATTGGGCATTGCGCTACACCCGCAAGATGGTGGGGTACGCAGAAGGATAATTTCATTGTTTGGCACAAATATAGGAGGATGATGAGAATACATTTTGGACAGCTGAAAGTATGGATGATAGACAAGTATGATGGAAGGGATGATATGCATGATCACCTGATCAAATGGACTAAGGTTTATGGAGCGGATCCCCAGCTTGAATGGGTGCATCTATTTTGTCATACCCTAAATGTCATACCAATGAATTGGTACTTAGAAACAGAGCTCCACCATGGCACTGAAGAATGGCACATCTTGCACCAAGGGTTTATAATTTTTAGCATTTCAGATGGGTTTCACTATATTGACATGGCCCTACAAGAGGTTAAAGCAGAAATCTTTAGGATCCCATAGGATCCTTTGGACCTAATTCAACCTAATTGGACTACCTAGCTGAGCCACGTGCTGGAATGCGATAACGTGACCACTGAAGAAGAAGATGAGGATCCCGTAAATATCAATATTCCAAAAACCAAGGGTCATTGTGAGGTTTAAGGACCATAGATAGAGGATCCAGACATAACCGTGCTACTGAAAACTAGGCAGGTCAACATTGGCACAGAGGCAGAGCCAAAATTTTTGAATATTGAGGACTATTAGGATGACGAGACAGTAGATAAGGTCACTGATCTCCTCCACGAATATCAGGATTTGTTCCCCATGAAGTTTTCTGATCTAAAGGGAATAATAGGAGACCTTGGTGTCATGAAGATCACCCTGAAACTAGATGTGAAACCTGTGAAACAAAGACCATACCGCCTTAATATGAAGTATAAGGAAAGGGTCCAAGCTGAGTTAGATAAGATGCTCATGGTAGGTATTATTGAACCGGTGGAAGAATCTGATTGGGTAAGCCCAATAGTAGTTTAGGAAAAGAAACAGAAAGAAGAAATAAGGATATGCGTAGATCTTCGGAAATTGAATGATGCTTGTCTGCATGATCCTTTCCCAACCCTATTCACTAACAAGGTCCTAGATAATGTAGGTAGCCAAGAAGCATACTCCTTCACTGATGGGTTCTCTGGGTACCATCAGATCAAAATCGCGCCTAAGGATAGAAGCAAGACGACCTTCATGACTGAATGGGGATGTTTTCAGTACACCGTGATGCCTTTTGCATGTAGTCATTGCGGCATTCAAAGACTTCATTCATAAATTTTTGGAGGTATACTTTGATGATTGGACAGTGTTTGGATTGGTCAAGCACCATGTGGCAAGTCTGTGCATGATGTTAGATACATGTAGGAGATACCATATCGCGCTCAATCTAAAGAAGTGTATGTCTTGTGTCCCTTTTGGGATCCTGCTGGGTCATATGGTATGTAGAAAAGGATTGATGGTAGACACCGCAAATATCGCAGTGATAATCAACTTGGAGGTGCCGAGGAATGTGAAATAGTTGCGTGCAACTCTAGGGCATATTAGATACTATAGGAAGTTCATCAAGAGTTGTGCCCAGATCATCGCACCTATGGAGAAATCGTTGAAAAGGGATGTTACATTTTATTAGAATGATGAATGTCAAAAGATCTTTGATGTGCTGAAAGAGAAAATGGTCACCTTGTCAATCCTAGTCTTCTCGGACTAGAAGAAGGAATTTCATGTGCACATGGGTGCATGATGTATTGCACTGGGGGCCATGCTGTCATAGGATGGTGAGGAAGAACTAGATAATCCATAGTGTTCACAAGTAGGAAGCTGTCTAAAGTAGAGAAAAATTATTCCACGACAGAACGTGAAGGATTAGCTATGGTGTATGTGCTCCAGAAGTTCAGGCACTATTTGTTGGGTGAACACTTTAATGTGTATAGAGATAAGTCTGTGTTGAAGTACTTGGTCAACAAGCCCATGTTAGGGGGGAAAATATGTAGGTGGCTCTTATTGTTCCAGGAGTATGACTTTGAAGTTATTGTAAAGTCAGGACAATTGAATGTGGGACCTGATCAGCTGTCGCGCATTAAAACTAGAGAGGAACCTACTAATTTGGATGAAGGAATGCCTGATGCATAGCTCTTTGCAGTGTGCATTGTGGACAGTCACTTTGAAGATATTATCCACTTCCTGAGGATAGGATCGACTTCGAAAGGTTATACAAGCTAACAGAAGAAGGAACTAATAGTGCGCGCGAAAAACTTTTCTATCATTGCGGGGCACTTGTAAAAAATGGGGTCAGATGAAATATTGCGATGTTATGTGCATGACTTTGAATGAAACAACATCCTCACTGAGGCTTATGGAGGAGATGCAGGAGGAAATTATGCAGGGAAAGAAATGACGCAAAGATTCTACGTGCTGGGTTGTGGTGGCCAACAATGAATAAGGATTCAAAAGCATATTGTAGGGCATGTGACGCATGTGAAAGGACTGGCAGGTTGTCATGGAGGGATGAACTACCTCTGATACTGCAAGTGACGTTACAACCATTCAAGAAATGGGTGATTGACTTTGTGGGTCCAATTCAGGCTCAAGGAAAGAAGACAGGTGCGTAGTACATCATCACCATGACTGAGTACTTGACCAAGTAGGCGGAGGCATAGCCTATGAAGGACTGTGTAGGCATGATAGCAGAAAATTTTAGTTTTGAATATGTGTTGACAAGATTTGGTTGTTCAAAGATCTTGATGAGTGATCGCAGTATGCACTTTCTTAACAAAACAATCAGCATGTTGACAGAAGAATTTCAAGTGTATCATTAGAAAAGTACGCCTTATCATCTGCAAGATAATGGGATGGTGGAAGGATTCAATAAGATACTGGACAACACACTAAAGAAGGTCTACAATGCTAAAAAAAATGACTGGGATGTGCGCATACCCATGGTGCTATGGGCCTATAGAACGACTTGCAAGAATCTGACTGGGCAAATGCCTTCCAGACTCGTGTATGGTGTAGAAGTTGTGATGCTAATGGAATACATTATACCTAGTCTGCACATAGTGGCACTCACAGGAATGGCAAATCACAGAGCCCTGGAAGAGAGGCTTGCGCATCTAATAGAGCTTGAGGAGGACTAATTTCTAGATGGATTTCATCAACAAGTTCAAAAGGAGTGCAAAAAGGCATGGCACAATCGGCACATCAAATTGCACCTTCTAGGTAAATGATCTGGTCTTGTTATATGACAATAAATTTGATAAATTTCTAGGGAAATTTAGGATGCACTGGCTAGGGCCATATGTCATCAAGGAGATTACCAATGGTGGAGCAGTTCAGCTTGTCAAATTGAATGGAGAACCCTTCCCAAAGAAGGTGAATGGCAGTTGATTGAAGCCATACCTGATGATCTAGCTAGGTGACTATATGAGGGAAACCCAATCTTAGCGCACCAAACCGCTAAAAGGAAGTGCGGGACTATAAACTACACTACCCAAGTCAGAGAGATGCGTGATTGGGGAACTGCACGGAATAAAGAAATGTCACAGAGCCCGCAGAAGCGCGTAGGGAGCTATGCTACCAAAGGGAAAACCGTGCAAGATAGCCGAAAAGTGATCATTAAAGTCACTATTCATGATTTGACAATGAAAAAATAGCCAAAGGAAGTGGGGGGTGGCATTTAAGTCAGAATTTATGGTCCAGATCTTTGAAAATATGCTGCCAATCTAGCATTAATAAACTGATTTTGGGGGGAACGGTCGAATTTGAACTTGAAAGTGCCTATAAATTACAGGTGGATGCCCATCGAAAGACACTTGCCATTTTGACAACTGAGTTGTTGAGCTCTTAGGATGAACTGTGAAAACATTGAAGTTTTTCTAGCAAGTTCATTATTTGAGAGATTGCCAAAGGAGACATAGGAGTTGTTGCATAGCATCATGTCGATGCTCGTAGAAGCTATGAGCAATGAAGCAGTGATAACCGAGGGAGCTGTTCCAGAGGTAGCTATGGCAGCAGAGGGAGTTGCACCAGAAGTTGCACCTGTAGAAGTACCAGCAGAAGTGCCTAAATTCCCTAGAACACCCTAGACAAGGCCTACACCAACCTAGGAGGGTCCAAAATCGAAGAAGGACAAGCACAAAATGAAGCCATCGGTGCGTGCGTCACCTAGGAAGCACCCATAGTCAGGATAACTCACTGCACAAGAAAAGGCCAAAATGATTAACCTAGAGCCGAAAAAAGAGGCTGAAAAAATCACTATGGATGATGAGGATATTGTAGTGGAAACAGAGGTTGTTGAAATTGAGGGGTCGGACCCCGTCTCCAAGCTGCCTGAATACATTCCTCCATGTAGGGGCAAGACGAAGGCGCCCAAATATATTGATTAGAATAAGGTCACCCTGCACACACCCCTCCTGCGGAATCAAATTTCCTTTGAGGGACTGCACTTAGGGCATGTCCCCCTTTTGAAGTTGGATGACTAGGACTTATCCAACATGGAGCACTTCCCTCATTTAGCGACAAACCAATTTATGCATTGTGTCTTCCACAAAAATACTATAGTGACCACGTTGGAGCCAAGGAAGTGGCTAAAAGGCATGGACAAGTGATGAGCCCTAGAAATGGGTAATTATATGGGCTCATTTTTCCTCTTATTTCGACTTAATCCACCATTCTCATTAGTTTATTGCATGTTTTTTAATATATTATGCTAATAGAGTGAACTAGGTTAGTCATTTTGCCATGTAGTCTAATATGTGCCTTATGCAGATTTTTTGGTTAATTTTGGACAAAGTCAAGGGATTTATGAGCGAATGGCAGCCAAAACTCGAAGAAAACAGGGAAGAGGACTTGTAGGGAGGGGGTGTCTCCTTCATTTATGACCACTTTTCTCGAATCCTCCATCAGCAACTCGGAGCACAAAGGTTCACATTGATGATTCCAAGGGGCAGCCGAGCAAGTAAAGTAGGACTGTTGTTTATCTCCAGTTCTAGGAAGCTAAGTTCCTTGATTTTAGGAGGATTGTTGGAGGAATCCATTTTTATTAATAAGGAGGCTTAGAGCCTCAGTAGGTTAGCTAGTTATTAGTAGATTTTCACATTTTTGTGCAGCATTGTGTTCAACTCATTTTCGAGCTCCTTTTTTAGAACAGTTTATGTAATGTAACTGCCATTTTTGATACTGAAGATAAAACAGTTTTTGAGCTAGCACTAATCTCTTTTAGAGGGCTGAAGCTCTTGGTTTAGGGCCCAAACCAAGCTTCCTAGCACCTCCTACTGTGTACTTATACATTTTTGTTTTAGTTCATGAGTTAATTTCTGTTGCATAGATTCATTTTACTTTGTTAGATTAGATTGCTTTTGATGGTTAGTATAGTTGTTTTTATTTCAGTTGTTCAAGTAGGTTATTACAGTGATATAATAAGATTCATAAAGGCCAAAAGTAGGCCCTGATCTCCTTTCTCCCTTCCTGGGACCATGATTTGAGGTCAAGGCACTTCTACTGCCACCAAAAACACAGTTTTTGCTCTTCCATGCAACTGTTAGTGTGATAACCTGATTTCGAAAAATTGATTTTGGTTCAGATTCAATTGCTCAGATAATTTCCTATTCTTTTATCATAGATCTCTTTGCATGTTTTTCTGTTCATCGGTTCCTGTTCAGCATTTTCTGGTTGTAGGTCAAAAATTAGATCAAGCTAGAAAAAATTATGTTTTCATGGTATAATTAGTTCTTTCTTTGGTTAGCTTTGATAAGTAAATGTGCAGATTTCTTGCAGGACATATCATCTCACCATCCATCCATAAAAAATCCAGCAGCAACTCACTTCTCATAGCTTTCCCAAGTCATTCGCAACATTTCACCAATCTACACTAATTTCTGCGTTTTTTCCATAAAGTTGCTTTCTTGTCATTTGAATGAATCCAACCATCATGTTCATCTCTGATCTCCCTTGACAAGTTCTAGACACCTCAACACCTACATCTAGCCTTCAGTTCCCCTTTCCCATCATTTTTCCACCTTCAATACTCCAAAAATAGCTCTCGGCCTCCTCCTATAGATCCTCCTGTAGATCCCCTGCAGCCTCCTGTAAAATTTCCTGTGAGTGATTTTACGAAGTCCAATCGCTATGAAAGTATTCAGAAGGGTACTAGGAGCTTCTTAGGACCTCTCCACAGGTTCCTTCACCACCAAACCTCTGCACAATCACGACGAGATAAATCACAAGCTTAATAATTTCACATAAAAACACTCAAAAGCACAAAAAGATGTTTTCTTCTCATTTCTTTTCAGAATTAGCTTGAATAAATGCAATTTACCTTTTCAGTAGTCAATGGCACTCATTTCATCAGTTTTCATCTCTTTTCTTGCAAAAGTAGGGTTAATATGTAAATTAGGGTTTGTTAGGGTTTGCTAGGGTTTGCGTTACATTTCAGTTTTCCTTATCTTTCTGCAGATAAAATAGCCCCTGTAGAGTTAGTTTTCTTTCATCACAGTTAAAGCTTCTTCTGAGAACTCATAGAAGTTGGTTTAAGCTCCTAGCGAACTTGTGCTAGCTGATCAAGTGATAGCTTGCAGTAAGAACTAGTACTTGTGCATATAGCACTGTCACTTCCAAGTTTGTTACCAACTACCAGGTTGATAAAAGTAAAGAAGGAAGCCCTAGGAGTTGCAGCATTATTGCTGCAATACTAGAGCTCAACATTATTTTTAGTGTCGTTGTCGAGGAAGCATTAGAGTATTTTGTGGTTACTGCTTTTCTTCTATTTTCTACTGCAACATTCTGCTAATTAGTTTATTTCAGCAAAAGTAGAGTAGTTGTTTCATTTCAATTCTACAATTTCATTTCAGCAAGCTTAGATTAGGCATTTCCTACTTTCATTTCAATTCTGCAATTTCCATTTCAGCAAGAGTATTTTAGTTATTTCCTTCTTTCATTTCAATTCTGCAATTTCTATTTCAGCAAGATGTTGTAGTAAAAAGACAACCCCCCATTATTGATGTCTTCACTTCAATATAATGGGGACCATTTCTATAAAAAAATTTGGCTAAGCACCTTTTAAAGTTTTTATTTTATTTGATTATCCTACGCGATTGTTAATTTTTCATTTTCTTTGGATTCTTATTTTGATCGCTTTGTTAAAATTGATTTTTTATAAGCTTCCCATTGACGCTTGTTTCTCCTCATTTGGTCAACTGGTTTAAAAATGGTACTCCTTTGAAATCCTATCATTTGTCTAGTCTGGGTTAAAAACGCTATTTTTATTCTTTTTATTTATTTTCAGAATAGCTGTATTTTAGATAGGCAAATTAGGCTTTAGAAAATTTCAGAACTAAGCTAAACATCATTAAAATAAAATAAAAATAAAAAACTGATTTTTAATATTAAATTTAAGATTAATTAAATTAATATTATAATAAAATATAATTAATTTAATTTAAAATTAAAACTTAATATTAAAAAATATATAAAATAAAAAGATTTTTTGGATCACAAGATCGCATCGCGGTTTTCAAATGATGCATTTTCTTAAAACGTCGATAGCCCTCATATCCCGATGGCCGATATGCGATGAAGACCTCAAGCATTAACTAAAGTTTAAAGTACCACGTGTTTAAATCTCAATGCGATCTCTCCATCGCATCGGAGTCCTCAATTGATACAACCCAACTTAACCTTCATATGATGTGATGAAATTACATTCCGCAAAACATATTTCTCGCATATTTTTTATCGCATAAACCAACACTTGACACATCTATAAAAAATTGCGATGACCCATACCTCCCGATGTGTGATTACGAAAAGTCAAAAACGTGTCCTTTTAACCAAAGTCTCGTATGAGCTTTGTAGTTTAGTTTTAGTTTGAAGTTTTTACTCACGCGTATGAGTAAAGTAGAATTAATATAATGTACGTAACTTAGTTTACTTTTTAATTAATTTTAGATTAATTAATTTAAATATAAAATTTAATTAACTAAAATAAATTAAAACAAAATTAACAATACAATCGATGCATCCCATCGCAAATTTCTCATCGCAAATATTTATCGCTCATTTTTAAACAAAACTGTGATAACCCTCATTCACCGATATGCGATCATCAAAATTATAAGGCAACGTTGACATTCATTTTGGGCTCACGTATTAATTCAATTTTTGAAATGGGTCATGTTACTATATAAGTTGTTACTTTAATGGTTTCTGTGAATACATTGCCATATGAGTGGAAAAAGGTAAGTAGGTTTATATTAGTTTAAATATTTAAATGATAAAATTTAATTAATTTATATAACAAATAACAAAATAATTAATTTAATGTAATTATTAATTAATAATAGTATATAGTTTGTAAATAATTATTATATATATTAGTGGATTAATATAAGTAATAATAGTTTAGTTATCATTAGCAATTAAAATTAGGATTAATTAGAGACTAATTTAGGATTATATTTTTAATTAAAAGTCTGATTTCTAGCCCAGCGACAGAATTTCCAAATTTTGGCCAGATTTGACTCATCAACTTTGGAAGCTCATAGATTGAGTTTTATTTGGCCAAATCAGGCCCAGGATGGCTCATTGGAAAGATGAAATCAAGGAGAAAATTTATGAGGAGGTTTCACTAATAGATTTGGTCATTAATTGAATCAAAAATGATGCAGAAGATCAAGCTCTGAATTTCTAAAAATAAAACCAATTTTCTGAGTTATTTTCTGCATTTTCATTTGTCAAAGTCTCTTCTAATTGCAGATTCGCTCATCAATAAAATCCTTAGCCAATTAAACTATCCCAGACATCAATAGAGAGTTTAAATTTTATTTTCAATGATTTATTTAAATAGAATTTGATTGGATTTGTTTTAAATGCCATACATGATATTTTGTTTTTATTGATTGAATTTTAATTTATTTTGATTTATTTTTGCAGGAAAAAATTAGAAGAGATTTGGAAGAAAAGATCTCAATCAATGAGAATGCTCCATCAATTAAAGATTGAAATTTTGAGCGAATAAAATGGGATTGGACAGATTTCTTTTCAACAAACTCTCCCCTCAAGAGTTCTGTTGCAAATATTATAAATAGCAGATTGCAGAATGGACAAAGGGCTACTCTCCTCTGCAATTCTGGAATTCTAAAAGCACTTTTGTAATAGGGATTTAGAGTTGTAGGTGGGAGGAGTGGAATCTCAGATCTGGAGATTATTGAGGTTTTTTTTTTATATCCTGAGTTATGTATAATGAACGGAGTTTGCACTATCGTAGCTCTGCTTTTGAAAGCAGAAGCTTAGGCATTGTAAAGGACTATTAGAGACCGGAACTAGAGAAATGGATTCAATAAACTGGTATTTGAAATGCTGGTTTCATTTTATGATAACAGGAATGGTGTCAATTTACTTACATATTTGCGCACTTTTGTCGGAATGGGTAATTTGCTTCTATTTTTTGTTGTTATTTATCTCTGCTCTTATGGGTTGAATTCTGATTTTTGAGTAACTATTTACTCATAAATCTGTCTTTTAGTGTTGGATTAATAAATAGTGATATGCTGTGAACTTCTTTCACATAGTATTGTATAAGAATTCAAGTTACTGATTAACTGATCAATACCACTTTGTGAACTTCTTCCTGAGTCTTGTTGATTGATTATTTCAGTTAAAAGGTCTTAATAGGATGTGTTTGGTATCCATAATGTCGGTTAATTGAACTATTTCATTAACTTGATATTCATTATAAACAAGACATTTAAATCTCAATATTTTAAATACCTGCTCTTAGTTAGGTTAGATCTATATTTGCCTAATTGAGATAGGATTAAGATAGTTTCTTTTTGCTTGCATCTTAGAACAAGTTTACATTTAGAGTAAATTCTAGATTCTTTTAAGTTCTCTTCCCAAAGAGGCAAACTTTAGTAGTGGATTGGCTGAGCCCTAAATCAGCTTAAGGATCACTTTCTTGTCTGATCAACTAGAAGGACGATATGATATCTCTTTTCCATTGGTGAATGAAAGCCATATTTTGAAGCCATTGGAGATTGAGAGAAGGTAACTGGACCTAGTTGGACCAGTTGGAACCACCATTCCAAATGGAAAAGGAGCTGTTAACCAAGGTCCGGACCGGGTGGTCTCCCCCATGTTGTTGCAGCGATTTTCGAGGCCTCAACACAAGAGTAGATTAGTCATTTCCTACTTTCATTTCAATTCTACAATTTTCATTTTAGCAAGAGTAGATTAGTCATTTCCTGCTTTCATTTCAATTATGCAATTTCCATTCTAGCGAAGTAGATTAGTCATTTCCTTGCTTTAATTTCAATTCTGCAATTTCATTTCAGCAAGTTCATTTCAGTAGTTGCAATTTGTTGTTCAATCCATTTCAGTTTTGTAGATACAAGCAAAAAAAAAACAAAAAAATAAAAAATCATCCAAAAAGAGATTTCCTTTCATGCCTCATAGGAATAGAGACAATTCAGGAAAATTCCTACCCAACATCCCCACCACCTCACTAAGTCACCCTTCTCTCTTCTTTGGTGGCTATGATCTAGAAGAACCTACAAATGAACCACCAAAAATATACGAAGATCCTATAGCAGAAGAAGAGCAAGAAACCATTCCTCCTAAGATCATGGTTGAAAATAGAAACGTTAGAGGAAATGGGGAAAGAATAGAGGGTGCCTTTCCTATCTGAGAGACCAATGGGGACACCAAAATAAAAAAACATAAGTCCTTCAGCCTTACCCCACTTCCATGGATTGACTACCAAAGATCCTGATACCTTCTTGTTTGAATTTGATGTTCTCTGTCGAACCTATGACTATGCAGAAGATGAGCAGAATTTGAAACTATTTACTTCTACCCTCAAGGATGCAGCATTCAACTGGTTCATGGGGTTACCTGGAAACAACATCACAACTTGGGCTCAAATGCAGCAAGCCTTTAACAGCGAATACCAGGACTACTGTAGATCAAAGGATACCAAGGAAGAAATCTTCTGAATGACCATGGGAAGTGATGAATCCTTAGAAGACTATGAAGAGAGGTTCTAGCTTAGTTATAAAAGGGCTAAGTGCACACTTGACCCTGAATGTCTAAAGTTGGTCCTACTCAGAGGAGTCCCGGAGGACCTTCTAGATACCCTCCATTTGCTGGCTGGGGGAGACATATACCAACTATCTTATGATGACATAAAGATTGTGTTTAGAAAACATTTTAGGGCAGCCAGAAAGAGAGGTAGGGGAAGTCAACCTTAAGCCAGTACATCTTCATCCAGTTAATCTCTTAGAAGTGAATTTGAGAATCGGCTAGAAGATTTCAAGAGCGACATGAGGCATACTCTTGCCATGCAAATGGATACCTTGCATATCAAAAGGAATCAAGAGGAAGTTGAGAGGGCTTTAGCCATCTTTTGTCGTAGGTGCACTAGAAGGCATCCTAGGAACGAATTTCCATTGAACTCTATAGAAGTGTGTTCAATCTATGAAGAATACCATTCTATAAATCAGTGTCCTTCCTTGCCTGGACTTAAAGCTGCATATTAAGGGGCCGAAGGAGCCACTAAACCACTCTATTTCATGAACCAAAGGAGGCCACATGGGCCCAAACCTTACCAACAGGGAATGCAAGGGACATCCCAGACCTATTACAACCCCAATAAAGCCACTTCCATGCCTTCCTGGGATCCCCCTACTCATCCTTCCTGGTGCACACCCCCTCCTTGGTCATATCCATCTCAATACCATGCTCAACTAGTTGCTTATTCGTTTCACTCTTATGCTCAGCCACAACCTCAGTCAAATGCACCTCATTAGGGGTGGAGGTCCCAGTACAATTCTCCTCCCACTCTTTTGCCTCCACCACCTGCTCAACCACAACCATTGCCTCCTGCTCCACCAAGGCAACCTCAAATACCTGCTCAATCGAACCTGAACCCCAATAACAGATAGGCCTAGCAGGTATATAGTGGAGAAACATCATGCCCGACCTATGTTGTAGAGATTCAGGAGATTAACCTATGATCTGGGAAGGTTATCCCAAATAACCAACCTCCCCTAAGGAGGATGAGGAAGAAAAACAGGAAAATGAACCAAAGGCCATTCCACCCTTTCCTGAGAAATTAACTGGAACCACACAACCGGCCCCAGAAGAAACTGAACTTCGAGGAGAATTAAAACAGTTATGTGTAAAGATAACACTTCTCCAAGCCATAAAGGATGTGCCTATATACAACAAGATGATCAAGAAGAAGTGCTTCAGGGACCCAGGCAGGCACAGGAAAGATGCTCCAACTATCAATGTCATAGGACAACTGTCCAACCTGATGTTGGGGCAGGTGATATGTCCGAAATATCTAGACCCTGGAAGTCCTGTAGTTGATGTCCAAATCAATGGCACCATAATCCCCCATACCTTGATTGATCTAAGGGATGCCATTAATGTGATGACCAGGGACACTATGCTCAAGCTCAACCTTCAGGGCTCCCCTAGAAAGACCACATTAATACTGCAGTTAGTAGACCGCTCCACTGTGACCCCTGAAGGGATTGTGGAAGATGTAATGGTCTCCATCGATTCTTGGGAGTACCCTATTGATTTCCTGGTTCTCCAACTAAAAGCAAAGTTCGCGTGGTATCCTCTCATCTTGGGAAGACTTTGGTTGGCTACTGTAGATGCCTACATTAGTTGTCATGCTAGGAACATGACAATCAAGAATGGGCATATGTCCAAGCAGCTAGTCCTATATCCTCCTCCCCAACCTTTGTTAGAACATGCTTTACCTCTCTAGTTGGAGGAGGAAGATGAGGATGAAGTCTATTCTGCACTACTGTGTGCAGTAGAAGCTACCATGGGGGGCCCACAAACTAAGGATGATCTTATTGAAAACTTGATTCAGAATCCACCCCCTAGGGTGTTGCCATTAGAAGAGCTCATGGAAGAAACCCAATCCAACCCTTTAGTTGATCTCTATGTGGTTGATCTAACCTCTCTCCGAGTTAAGAATGTGGAATTCAGCCCAGAAAGAACCTTGAATATCAACTCATCCCTATCCACCTCTCAGGAGAAAGAACTGTGTAGCTTATTGAAAAACCACTTGGATGCTTTTTCTTGGAGCTATAAGGAGATGAAGGGAGTCCACCCTTTAGTTTGTACTCATCACATTTACATTAAAGAGGATTGTAAACCAGTTAGGTAGCCAAAAAGGAGGATGAAACCAGCCCTTAAGGACATTGTCAAAGAAGAACTACAAAAGTTACTAGATGTAGGATTCATCTACTCTATCTCTGAAAGCGAATGGGTCTCTTCTTTGGTGTTGGTGCCAAAGAAAAATGGGAAGAGGGGAATCTGTGTCGATTATCAGGAACTAAACAAGGCCACCAAGAAGGACCATTTCCCTTTGCCTTTCATAGATCAAGTGTTAGATGGCCTGGCAGGGAAGAAGTTCTTCTCCTTTTTAAATGGGTTTAGCGGGTACAACCAAATCCAAATCAGCCCAGAAGACCAAGATAAGACCACTTTCACTTGTCCTTGGGGTACCTTTGCATACCGGGTCCTTCCTTTTGGGTTGTGCAATGCTCCCGCCACTTTCCAAAGAGCAGTACTGAGTATATTTGCTGAACTCGTTCATGATTCAGTGGAAATCTATATGGATGACTTTACCCCTTATGGTTCTAACTTCCAAGAAACTTTGACTAACCTGGGAAAAGTTTTAGGCAAGTGCATTGAAAAGAACCTATCCCTTACTCCTGAAAAATGTGAATTCTTGATGACTAAAGGGACCATGCTAGGTCATACAATTTCTTAGCAAGGATTACAGGTGGATCCCAACAAAATTTCCATCATCCAAAGGGTCCCACATCCTCAAAAGGAAAGAGATGTTCGGAGTTTCCTAGGCTTAACAGGGTATTATAGAAGATTCATTAAGGATTTCAGTAAGCTAGTCTCTCCATTGTTTGGTATTTTGGGGAAAGATGCTAAGTTCATATGGACTGACAACTGTTAAGAGGCTCTGGACACCTTGAAAATTAAACTAGTGATCGCCCCAATTTTGAGAGGGCCAAACTAGGCCCTACCTTTCCACATTCATACAGATGCCTCGAACAAAGTGATAGGAGCAGCCTTAGGGAAAATTGATGAGAATCTCCCTTATGCCATATATTTTGTAAGTAAAAACTTGTCCAAGGTAGAATTAAACTACACTATAACCGAAAAGGAGCTCCTAGCTATAGTCCATTCTCTAAATAAGTTCAGACACTACATCACCGACTATCAAACATTCGTACACACTGATCATGCTGCAATTAGGTATTTAATGAACAAACTAGATGTAAATGCTCATATTATTAGATGGTTACTTTTATTGCAACAATTTGATTTAACCATTGTTGATAAGCTAGGTAAGGAAAATGTTGTTGCTGATTTTCTGTCTAGACTAGATCTACCTGCAGGTGAAGAAGGAATGGTGGAAGATCGAATGCCAAATGAACACCTATTTGTTATCTAAGTACTCTCTCCATGGTTTGCTGATATAGCAAATTACTTGGTTTCAGCACAGTTCCCGCCACACCTGTCCTCAAAAGAGAAGAGCAAGATCGTGATGAAGAGTGCCCCATTCACCTGGATTAAGGGTAATCTCTTCAAACTTGGCCCAGGTTAGATTTTGAGGCAGTGTGTCAGGGAGGAGGAAGTTTTTGACATTCTCCTAACCTGTCATGATGGGCCTTGTGGGGGGCATTTTGCAGCAAAGAGGACTACCTTCAAAATTCTACAAACATGATACTATTGGCCCACTCTTCATCAAGATGTAAGGAGATATATCAGCCAATGTGACTGATGTCAAAGGATGGGGAAACCTACTCCAAGGGATGAGATGCCCCTGCAACCTCAGGTGACTTTCGAGCCATTTGAGAAGTGGGGCATGGACTTTGTAGGTCCTGTCAACCTCCTTCAAAACATAAATCTTACATTATTGTGTGCACTGATTACCTGACAAAATGGGCAGAAACAAAGGTGATCAAGGCAACAAAAGAAGAAAAAGTAGCTGAGTTTTTGAGAGAGGATATATTCTACAAGTTTGGCTATCCAAGAGAATTAGTCACAGATCAAGGGAGTCAGTTTACCTCCAATATTATTGAAGACCTGCTCAAACACCACAAAATCAAGCACAGAACTTCCACCCCTTATCATCCAAAAGAAAATGGATAGGTGGAAGTCACTAACAGAGCTTTGGAAGGAATTTTGACCAAGGTAGTGAGCAACAGTAGAAAAGATTGGGCAGATCGATTGGTTGAGGCCACCTGGGCCTATAACATGACCTGAAAAATCACCACAGGGTTCACACCCTATGAGCTATTCTATGGAAAGAAGGCTTTGCTATCAATAGAATTTGAATATAGCACAGTAAGGATGGCAGCTCAGCTGGACCTAGACCTCATCCATGCACAAAAGGAAAGGTTACTTCAGCTAAATGGATTTTATGAATAGAGATTGCAGGCCCTTCTCCACTTAAAGGTAGTCCAACTTCAAAGGAAAATATGGCGCGACAGATACCTCAAAGAAAAACAATTCCAGAAAGGAGATTGGGCACTTCTATATGATTCAAGATATAAAGATTTCAAGGGCAAGCTAAGGACAAGATGGCTAGGACCGTACACAGTAGAAAAGTGCAATGACAATGGTTCAATTCTTATATGGACCATTGATGAGGAAGCCATCCCCATGCTCGTCAATGGGCATAGGTTGAAGATATACAAGAAGCCCCTCTCCAAGCAAGAATTCATTGAGAATCTGAGTAAAATAGTGTTGGTAGTGGAGCAGGTCCCTGCCTCCACTTCACCCACACCCTATACACACAAAAAAGAGAAAAAACAAAAAAACAGAAAAAAGAGAATAAAATATCCCTGGGCGAAAACCTCCTAGAGGTGCCTAGGTCATGCAATGAGGGTGAAAACCTCCTGTAAGTGCCCCAACTGTCTCATAAAAAAGAAAAAAGAAAACAGAAAAAGCATATAAAAGAGAAAAAAAACATAAAAACTAACTTCTTTTGAATGCATTACAGATTGCAGGAGGGTCACAGAAGAAAAAAGGACATGGCTAGGCTAAATACACCCCGGATAGATCATTTCTCCATCGCCAATGTCTTTTCCCAGGCCCTGGTCTCACTTGTTCTGGAAATTATGCATCCTACAGGAAGCTCTGTGCATTCTATAGGAGGCTCCTATAGAAACCACAGAGAGCTCAAAATCAAGGTCAGAAAGGAATCAAAGGGCCAGAAATTTGTTTAGAAGACCTGTGGACCTCCCTGCCACCATTCATCCCCCCAACTCTCCATTCCATACTTGCATCACTACATTTCCACTCGCTTATTTCTCCCCTGCACAGAAAACACAAAAATTTTGTTTCTTTTGTTTTTTTTTTTAATTGATGAAGAATAAAACAACAACATCCTTAACTTGTTTTGATTTGAAAATCACTTGTGAGTGACCTCAGTTAATGAATTAATGAATGAAGATATTATAGACTCATGTGCTGGTGTGTGTCTATGTCATTTTAGGCAATGGATCAATAACATTGCAAAATATGCAGACACTCAAAAGATGGAAAACAGTGAGAAACACAATAAGCAAATGCAAGAACACAATAGATTTAATAAGGAGTTCATCCTATTCCCCAGGGTTACATCTCTTATCCAGCTTTTAGTGGTGGCCTTCTTTTATTGTGTCTTTAAAGCAGAGATTTACAATGGGGAGCTCAATTTGAGTCTCCTGAAACAAATAATACTTGGTAGGGTGGTTCTTGGATTCCCCAAGCCACTAGAGTGCACAGAATCTTTCCTTACCAAATCTTGATCTCTCTAGCCTTTAATGGGAGGAGCCCAATGTGGTACTCAATTCTTGACAGATCCTCACAGGGATTGCTTGAACCTCTCAAGCTTTCTATTTGCTCGATGTTGCCTTAGGTCAGCTCGGCTCTCCGTTTTCTGCTTCTTACTTCATTGTCTTTTCTTCACTCTCTCTCTCTCTCTCTCTCTATGTCTTTGTTTTCTTCTCCTTGTTCTATTCTCTATCTGTTTATGGCTTAAAGCCAATTTGTCCTTGATTGTTCGCTTCCTCTTTCGCCCCTTCAAATCGCCTACTGCAGTTTGTTTGGAGTTCCCTGCCTCTGCATCATCACCATCGTCACAAGGAAGTGGCTGCTTGTCTTCTCACTAATTGCACCAGCTCTTCCTCGATGGTTCAATAATTCAGTTACACTGTGGAATGACTCATCCGCCAACTCAACGGCCAAATCAAACTTCATAATTTTACATACCGCAGCTTAATTCCCCTATCAAATCTAGTTTCTTCATTAGGTGAAATCTCTACCATTAGATCTAGAGCCCCCAGATCCTACGGTGTTCGCTCATTTCACGTAGTTGACTTGCTCAATTGTTAGCACACGATGAGAGGTGGTTTTCTCTCTCATCCACCGGACATGCATCATGCGATGAATGGAATCACTCGTTTTCAACCAAATCCACTTACCGCCCAAGGATGCCCAAGATATACTGCTGGTTTTAGAGCATGGGACCTGCCTTTCACCTTAGTACTTTCCCTATGGTTTTCCCGGCTTTCGTGTGACCAAGTGCTCGGGGCTTCTCCTTCTCAAGGGGTTTTTCCCAGCAATGCATGATTAGCGCTAATCACGCATTAGAAATGGCCTTCGTTTCCCGATCCAAGCTTCCCAACTGCCAGTTTTTCCTCCTGTGTGATCTCCATGGGCCTCAGTTAGTGCGCTTTGACCGAGGTTCTCATCATTCCTTGCTAGCTGCAAACTGCCACTGTCTAGAGGTCTTCTTGATCACTCCTTGTTTATAAATTTCTGAGGTCTATCCTAATTTGATACAGTCATGGCACTTGATAATTTTTCAGGGATCTGATTTGGATCATAGCCTTCCCACTGAGAAAGCTTTTGGACCACCAAAAGTTGGTTTTCAAGCATTGACTAAGTGAGGGTACAATTGTCTCACTTGTCAAATCTCTATCCACTTTGCACTGCTCAACTTTGAACCCTTGAGCCCAATCGGAGGTACTCAACATCTCCTCTGTGCGTCATCCTCACCTCCTATCTAGAACTATGTCTTCCTACAATTCATTAAGATATTCAGGTAGCAGGGCATCAATAGAAAGCAATTGACTCTGCTCTTCGGGATCCTCAATTAGTGAGGGTTCAAACAATCTCAAGCAATCTGCATTTACGACTGAGTAGATGTGCATGTAAGCTGGTAGATAAAGGTGAAAAGCATTCTCACCAATCTTCTCAAGTATCTTGAAGAGTCCATACCTGATAGGCTTTAGCTTTTTACCTTCACCTTGCATCCTATCCTTGCTGATATATAGCTAGACTTGGTCACCAACTTGGAAACTATGCTCCATTTGATGCTTGTCATGCCTTGCTTTGTATTTGGCTTGGCTCTTTTCTAGCTGTTCATGTACTGCCTAGTGGATCTCTTGGATTTGTTCAATGAACCTAGTTTCCCTGTCCACATCACTGTGTCCCTTAATTGTGGTGTCTTTACCAAAGGCAAAATCCAAAGGAGACCTTGGTGTGAAAACAAAATAGGTCTCAAAAGGAGATCTTTGTGTAAAAGAATGTTTTTCTCTGTTGTAAGAATGCTGCACATAACACAAATGTTCATCCCAAAGCTTAGGATGTTTGATGCAATACCCTCTGAGTAACTGGATCATTGTCTTGTTAACTACATCTGTTTGGCCATCAGTTTGTGGATGAAAAGCTATGCTTTTCTTCAGTTTGGTGTCCATCAGTTCCCATAGACTTGACCAAAACTTCCCCACAAATCAGGTGTCTCGATCAGATACAATGGAAGTGGATAATCTAAAATGAACCCATACATGTTCAAAGAACAATTTTGCAGATTGTTCAACTGTAATCTGTTTATTACAAGGTATCAAAATACACATTTTGTTGAACCTATCCACAAAAACATATAGATAATCATGACCTTTCCTAGATTTAGGCAGTCCTCCAACAAAATCCATGGAAACACTT
>APFE030423487.1:146461-157756 GCA_000404065.3 Pinus taeda | reverse complement strand
CTTTCCTAGATTTAGGCAGTCCTCCAACAAAATCCATGGAAACACTTTCCCAAGGATGAGAAGGAACTAGTAATGGAGTGTACAAGCCTAGTTTTCTATTGTTGGGATTGCTTTGAGCACACATAGTACACCCTCTTACATATCTAGAAACCGTCTCATTCATTTTTAGCCAATAAAAAAATATTTGTAGTTGTGCAATTATTTTACTTACCCCAAAGTGACTTGATATCAGAGAAGAGTGTGCTTCTCTAATTATCTTTACTCTTTCAGTTTGTGGAATGCATAACTTCCCACAATGGTATAAGAGTCGGTCCTTTACATAATAATCCAATTCTTCTACTCGTTTGCCTTGACTTAAAGTTGCATATGCATCCTTAAAGTCTATATCTTGAGCATATTGTTCAGTGTAGCTTTCATGTAGCACAAAATTATGCTTAAGTATAGTAAATGCATTTATAATGGGTCTAGATAACATGGCTGCAACTTTATTGTGTATGCCCTTTTTATATCTAATGACTAAATGAAACTGTTGTAGAAAATCCATCCATATATAGTGCCTTGATTGTTGCAACTTAGTTTGGGAGTGTAGATATTGAAGTGGTTGATGATCAGTATGTATTACTGTCTCTTTGCCCATTAAGTAATGTTTCCACTTTTTCACAATCTGTATTAATGCATACAATTCTTTATCATATGTAGGATAGTTAACTACTGCAGGGTTAAATGTCTCATAATGATAACATATGTCTTTACCATGTTGTGTCAACACTGCTCCCATGGCATAGTCACTGGCATCTGTTTGGATCTCAAATGGTCTTTGAAGATTACGCAGTGCTAGTACAAGTGTTGTACTAATTTTTTATTTCAAGGTGTCAAAGGCTTTTTGTTGATTGCCTCCCCACTGAAACACCTTGTTCAATCCTATTAAAGCATTTAAGGGAACTGTAATTAAGGAAAAGTTAGAAATTAACTTCCTCCAATATTGTGTTGCCCCTAAGAAGTTCTAACTTATGTAGCAGATTTGGGTTTAGGCCAGTTTATAATGGCTGCCACCTTAGAGGGATATATCTTCAATTCACCACCCCTACTATATGACCCAAATAATTCAGAGATGTTTTTCCAAATTCACATTTTGAGAGTTTAACATGAAGTTTTTCTCTTTTCAAAACATCTAATGTCTTCTTAACATGCTTTAAGTGTTCTTCCCACGCTTTACTAAAAATCAAAATGTCATCCAAATACACAATAACAAAATCATCAAGAAAAGGTCTGAGTACATCATTCATTAATTTCATGAAAGTAGCAAGAGCATTAGTTAAGCCAAAAGGCATAACCAGCCACTCATGCAATCCCTTCTTTGTTTTGAAAGCAGTCTTCCATGCATCTTGTTCTGCAACTCAGACCTGATGGTATCCACTATGCAAATCTAGCTTGGAGAAATAAACAACTTCCTTCAATTGATCTAAAAGATCATCTATGCAAGGAAGGGGATAATGATTTTTGACTGTTATCTTATTCAGTGCTCAGTAATCAATGCACATTCTCCATGAACCATCTTTCTTTCTCACTAAAATGATTGGTGACCCACCTAGTGATGTTCTAGGTCTGATGAACCCTTTCTCGAGCAACTCCTGTACCTGCTTCTTGATTTCAGCATTCTCTAAAGCAGACAACCTCTTATACCTATGACTGCAATGGTTGTTTCATCTCTTGAGTCTGACCCAAAATCTTTCTGAATATCTGCGGCAGTCTTCTTCTTCTTGCCATCGAACTTCTTAGGTCTCAGCTTTGGATGTAGAATCCAACAATGCTCATCATCATGCCCATCCTTTCTACAGTGAGTGCATGAAGCATTGCTTTTCTGTGCAGTGTTAGCCTTCTTGGCTTTCCATTTCTGCTTTCTTTTCTCCTTATTCTAGCTTTCAATGGGTTGGGATGATTCCCCAACTTTTGGACTTCCATTCTTTCCTCTAACTTCTAGATGAGTAGCTTGTATAGATACCTCATCTATACTAGTGGGATTAAACATGAGGATAGTGTGCCTCATGTAGCTATGTAGACCACCAATGTACTTCAACAGAGTTTCAGGTGAGTCTAATGAGATTCCTAGAATCAATTCTCCCTTTCTAAATTCTTGAGTGCACCCATGTACACTTTTCCCTTTCAACTATCGAAGAGTTTGCCAACTCATTATGGCTTGCTGCATGTAGGCCAATGGATATAACTGCTTTTTGATTGCAGAAACAAATTCACTCCAGACAGAGATAGTCTTACCATGTCTTTTCATGTCATCTTGGGTCCTGCCTTCCCACCAAACCAAGGCAATGCCTCCAAGGCGTAGGCTTTCCAGCTGAATCTTGCTCTTGTCTGAGTCGATATTATGTACTCTGCAATAAACATCAATTTTTCTAATCCAATTGTCCAATTTTTCTCCATTCAACTCTCCATCATATATAGGTAAATCAAATTTAACATCCAGTTTTATCAAAGATGCTTTCTTTTTAGGGCTATTAGGAGGTGTGGAAAGCTTTCTTCTTTCCCTTTGCCTTTTGAGTGGTCATGTAAGTGAGACTCATCTTCTCATTTGTCTTGTTTAGAGCCTGATGAATCTTCATCCTTATGTTTTCTAAAGTCCCTATACATTTCTTCTACCGTGGACTTTATGGCTAGGAAACTATCTATGAATTGAGGGTCTGGCCCCATAGATCCTTCTTCTAACATTGTCTTCCAAGGATAGACTCTCCTAATTTTGGGATTAGTTTCGACCAACTTTTCTTCTCCTAATTTGAGCTTTGATCTAGTTAGCATTCAACAGCTAAACCAACACAAGCTTGTCTAACCTTAACAACTTAAAGCTCTGATACCACTTGATCTGAAAATCACTTGTGAGTGACCTCAGTTAATGAATTAATGAATGAAGGTACTACAAACTCATGTGCTGGTATGTGTCTATGTCATTTTAGGCAATGGATCGATCAGATTGAAAAATATACAGACACTGGAAATATGGAAAACAGTAAGAGAAACACGGTAAGAAAATGCAAGAACACAACAGATTTAATAAGGAGTTCACCCTATTCTCCAGGGCTACATCTCTAGTCCAGCTTTCAATGGTGGCCTTCTTTTATTGTGTCTTTAAAGCAGAGATTTACAATGGGGAGCTCAATTTGAGTCTCCTGAAATAGATAATACTTGGTAGGGTGGTTGTTGGATTCCCCAAGCCACTAGAGTGTACAGACTCTTTCTTTACCAAATCTTGACCTCTCTAGTCTTTAATGGGAGGAGCTCAATGTGGTACTCAATTCTTGACAGATCCTCACATGGATTGCTTGAACCTCTCAAGCTTTTTGTTTGCTTGATGCTACCTTAGGTCAGCTCGGCTCTCTGTTTTCTGCTTCTTACTTCATTGTCTTTTCTTCACTCTCGCTCTCTCTCTGTTTTGTTCTCTGTCTATTCATTACTTAAAGCCAATCTGTACTTGATTGTTTACTTCCTCTCCCACCCCTTCGGATCACCTGCTATTTTTCATTTGGAGTTCCCTACCTCTGTGTCATCACCATCGTCCACAGGGAAGTGGCCACTTGTCTTCTCATGAATTGTGCTAGCTCTTCCTCGATGGTTCAGTAATTTAGTTACACTGTGGAATGACTCATCTGCCAACTTAGCGGTCAAATCGACCTTCAGAATTTTACATGTCACAGCTTAATTCCCCTGTAAAATCCGGTTTCTCCATCGGGTGCAATCTCCATCGTCAGATCTAGAGCCCCCAAATCCTACAGTGTTTGCTCATTTCGCGCAGTTGACTTGCTTAACCATTAGCACACGATGAGAGGCATTTTTCTCTCTCATCTACTAGACACACATCATGCGATGAATGGAATCACTCGTTTTAAGCCAAATCCGCTTACTGCCCAAGGATTCCCCAGATATACCGTCGGTTTTGGAGCACAGGACCCGCCTTTTGCCTTAGCGCTTTCCCTACGGTTTTCCTGGCTTCCATGCGACCGAGCACTCAGGGCTTCTCCTTCTTGATGGGTTTCGCCTAGGGATGCGTGATTAGCACTAATCGTGCATCAGAAATGGCCTCCGTTTCCTGATCCAGGCTTCCCGACTACGAGTTTTGCCTCCTACACGGTCTCCATGGGCCTCGGTCAACACGCTTTGACCGAGGTCCTCGTCGTTCCTTGCTGGCTACAAACTGCCACTGTCCAGAGGTCTTCCTAATCACTCTTTGTTCATAAATTTTTAAGGTCTGTCCTGATTTGATATAGTCATGGCACTTGATAATTTTTCATGGATCCGATTCGGATCATGTTTCTTACCTAATGCATACCAGCTATTTTCCCTTTTCCTTCAAAACCTTCCTCAACTATCTCTTCAGTCCCTGCTCAAACCTCAGCCATAAATTTTAGAGGGAGAAGCAGTTACAGGAAATCTTGCAGGATTCCTGTAACAACTAATCCCCTTAAAAAAACAAGCTCCAAAGGCAGGGTCAGTGTAGCCACAAGTGTATACAACATGTAAGGAGCCATTCCTAATTAGAAGATCACTAGCATGAGGTAGCCAAGTCACCAGTTCAAAAGCCACGAGTGCCAACAGCAGCAACAATCCATGAATAGAGTGCCAAAGTCTAAGCATGCAAAGCACGGTAGTGACTAACAAGTAAGTGACTAAACCCGTTCCTTTGTTGCTTGAATATGATTTAGTAACTACATGAACCATTGAGATGGTTGCGATTAAATGAAATTAGTGGCCAGCTAACTAGCCACCCTTGTCCAGTTCAAATAGAACCCCTCATCTAGTTCAAATAGCACCTCATCCAATTCAAATAGTGTTTAGTGGATGCAATTGGCATGTGTGTTTAGTCAACTCGAGAAGAAAAACTCAAAATAGGTAGTGGTGGCAGCGCATAATGGGAATGATGGAAGTGATTGTGGATAGGCAGTATGAAGTATCATAATGGCACTACAGTAGGGACCAATGGTCCGAATGGAGGTAACGTACCCTTCCTGCCACCTCACCTCATCACTGCATAACACGTTTGTAAGCTCTCGTAAGCTTAAGTACACTGCAGTCGACGCCTTCATCACCTTTGTTTTCATTTGCATCATCGTGCTCTTGACTGCAACAACTTACCTACCACCTTCAAAACCTTGAAACAGTCGCTCTCTACCAGTTTCAAAACCCTTCCGCATATCAGGCTCTACAAGAGCATTATCGCACTCTAATGGAATGAAAACACAATCTACAAGAGCCTTTCTACAGGAAGGCCAGTGAGTAGCTCTGTAGAGGGAAAATTTGGGATTTTATGCAAAATTCTAGCTTGAAAAAGGTAGGTTGAGAAAATCCATTTTGCATGTTATATATCTACAAAAGGTGGTGGGATTTGAAGCGAAGTATTGAGGAAAAAAGAAAAAAAGTGAGAACAGAAGTATGTCTGTGTTTTTTTGAAATATATACAGTCTCTCCATTTTACTCTCTGCACTGAAAGTCTATCTCTTTCTCCTCCGTGGTATTCTCATGTATGAAGAAGTGATGCAACCATAGGAAATTAAACCTATAAAATAGTGAATTTGCATTGGGTGGTCTGATTACTTTGTGAAAAGAAAAAAACACTGTCTGGTATACTCTCTATTAAAAAAAAAAAAAGATATTGTTTCCCTAAAACAAACCGAGAGGTAAATTAAGTTTGAGAATAGGGTTTGAAGGGAAGGAAAATTGCAAATTGATTTTGTTAAAAAAATAAGAACATGAAAAATTCCCTCTTTGGTTCCAGAAAGAAAAAAAACCTCAGTTGTTCCTCTGTTTTCAAGTTTGAAAATTTGCTACCTTCCTCCTCACTTGAGAATTTCTAGCAGTCATTGAACATCATGACAGGGGGTTTTATGAGAAAGGAGCCTCTAAATTCCACCAAATTGCATGAACACCTAGAAGTGGTAGCCCTCTTTACCAGGGAAAATTGGATGCCTTTCTTTGAGAAATTTCATGGGTATGATGAGGAAGCTACAAAAGAATTTTTATTGTCTTTAAGACCCCATTCAAAAACCCATGCTACAGTCAGTTTCAGGGGTCTAACCATAGAACTTACAGCTTCATTAGCATGATTACAAGTCTTCCACTTGGGCTCCCCTAGAGCAAAGAAGAAAAACAACTAGGATAGGTTGCTAAAAAGACCTTTTTCCAGCCTGATGAACATCTTGTGGAGGATAAATTGGGATCAGAAGGACAAGTATACCTTATCCATGGGGTGAGGTCAGTTATTAGATCATGTGGTATATCTCCTGTGAAGGAAGATACAACATCGTTTATGGTTATCATATGAAACTATTACATGAACTAAGATATGGCATGGACCTACTTGCATCTAGAAAACTCAGTCTTCCATATTTTCTCCTCCAGTCCTTGATAGAATGTAGCACCAAATTGAATGCAAGGGTTCCAGACCAGCTGGCTCACCATGGGCTCATTAAATTGCTAGTGGAGGATGCCCTGCACACATACACAATCCCTATAGCCTAGGAGATTTTCAGGAACATGACTAAAGAAGATGACATAAAAACTCTCACTAATGACCTTAGTCCATCTGGCAGTGAAGAGGAGGAACAAAAAGAGGAAGAAGAGAAATAAATCCATGAAGAAGAATAGAACATTCAATTGGAAGAAGGAAAAGAAGAAAAATAGAGAGGAGAGGAGGAGCATGACACCACCACAGATGAACCTAAAGTAGAGAAGAAAACAACATCAAAAGCTGAAAAAGGGAAAACCACAACAAAGAAAAAGAAGAGAACAAGAACTGAAAAGAGGAAACCCAAGACAGCTCAGAAAAAGGCTGCCACAGGAAAGGCAAAAGCTAAACAAGCAGAGGAGAAAATAGATTCAGAGACAATAGACACAAAACCAGTAGAAACAAGAAAAATAACAAATGAAAGAGAAGAAAAATAGCAAGAAGAAGTGTCTCCTGAGACACTAGCAAGAGAAGCAGCAGTAGTTCTTGCTACACTTAGTACTCTAGCCAAGCAAAAACGAAAAATAAAAGGACAACCATCTATGTACTTCAAAGCTTGAAAGAGCACCAGAATCAAGATGGGGAAGCCTCAGCCACCTTCAAAGGAACCCATCATCATTGAGGATGTACCTACTGTAAAAAAGGAGGAATCTCCCTCCAAAATCTCCATCACTTACGAGAGAGGAAGTCCTAAGACCTCTACCTGGAAAGAAAGGATCAAATTAGTGGACTCTAAAGCAGTCTTACAGGAGGCGCAGGCCTATCTACAGGAGACATTGGCAAAGCTCAAAGAAACTGAAAAACTTGAAAAGGAGGCAGAAGAAGAAACCCAGGAGGAAGATAAGGAAAAAGAGATACAAGAGCCTGGACCTCAGCCTAACTTAGGCTCCTACTACAACCTTCTGGAAGGTGGGAAGATCATCCCACAAAAGTTTTCAGTGCCTCTTTTCTTCGAGCTAGAAAAGGAAAGAGTCAGGACCCATACATGGACGCAAATTGAAAAATCAAAAGGGGTAGAAGACATTGCGCACATGGAAAAAAAATTGAGAGATATGGGCAAATAATTGAGCATGGTCAGGCATATAGAAAGCATCAGAAGAGCTCAATTGGAGGAAGAAAACGAAATGTTGAAAAAGCAGCTACAAGAAAGGGAACCTCAAGGAGGAAATGAGTTGTCACTCTTAAAAGGACAACAACAGAAAGAGGAACCCCAGGCAAATAGTGAGGCAGCAAAAAGACAGCAACAAGAAGAGAAACCCTAGATAGACAGTGAGACATTGATAAAACAACAACATGAAAAAAAATCCCAGGCTGAAAATGAAGTGTTGATTTTGAAAAGGCAGCTACAGGAAAAAGGAAACCTAGTTAGACTACATGGCCAGCTGTGTAATGGAGGCACTACAGTGCAGGCAGCCAGCCAAACCATATGCACTGTACCTCAAGGATCAATGGCTCCAATTTTAGATTAAGACACTGGCCCAAAGGGGCACAATACCTTTTCAGGATTATGGCCAATTCATGCATTTATGTGGTCATAGTTCAACTAAGGATAAAGGAAAGCTAGCAGAATTTTACCTGCACAACATGGCACTTACTGACATGAATTTATGGGATCCAAATGCTGCATTGGGAGACTTGTAGCTAATGGCTATGGCATCTTGGATGAGCCATGAAGAGAAGAGGGCAGTGGAAATCCAGAAAATGATGGCAAAAGAACTGAGTGAGTCCTTGATGATTAGAGCAGAACCAAAAAAACCCTTGGTTCTCATCTATGCTCACTAACACCTCGCAGATAATCCTCAAGTTGTGCCTGACTATGTTGACAAGCAAGCCCAAGCTATTGCTCATTTCGAGGATATGGAGAGATTGTTTGGAGATGACTACATTCATGCCTGCATGAGAAGGTGGAATAAATTTCCACATAGCCTAAGGATCAGGGAGTATCACTCCCTAAACAAGATGAGGGAAGCCATGAGGAGAGTGCCCCTATATAAGTACTCAATGCAAAGCTTGAAGGAAAATTGGATTGGCCTTAAATTTAGTCCTCCATTGCTGCTAGGACTACTGGAAGGAGTAAAGGAGGA
Source organism: Pinus taeda (assembly GCA_000404065.3). Lineage (NCBI taxonomy): Eukaryota > Viridiplantae > Streptophyta > Pinopsida > Pinales > Pinaceae > Pinus > Pinus taeda. Next base: position 149,167 of record APFE030423487.1, on the reverse strand, counting down.
AGAAGAAGAGAAACAATGGGAAGAAGTGGATAGGAAAACAGGTTTCCATGATAAAGAGGAAGACATCACATCAGAGGCTTGGGATGTTAGGAAATCTGTTAGAGCCATCAAGGATGAAGAGTTAGATTAGTTGCTCAAAGGATGAGCAACCCATTCAGTAGGGGGTGATGATGAGCCCCAAAAATGGGTAATTATATGGGCTCATTTTGCCTCTTATTTCAACTTAATCCACCATTCTCATTATTTTATTGAATTTTTTTTAATATATTTATCCTAATAGAGTGAATTGGGTTAGTCATTTTTCCATGTAGTCTAATATGTGTCTTATGCAGATTTTTTGGTCAATTTTGGACAAAGTCAAGGGATTTATGACAAAATGGCAGCCAAAACTCGAGGAAAATAGGGAAGAGGACCTGTAGGGGGGGTGTCTCCTTCATTTATGACCCCTTTCCTCAAATCCTCCATCAACAACTCAGAGCACAAAGGTCCACATTGATGATTCCAAGGGGCAGCCGAGCAAGTAAAGTAAGACAGTTGTTTATCTCCAGTTCTAGGAAGCCGAGTTGCTTGATTTTAGGAGGACTGTTGGAGGAATCCACTTGTATAAATAAGGAGGCTTAGAGCCTCAGTAGGTTAGCCAGTTATTAGTAGATTTTTGCACTTTTGTGTAGCATTGTGTTCAACTCATTTTCGAGTTCCATTTTTAGAACAATTTATGTAATGTAACTGATATTTTTGAGAATTAAGATGAAACGGTTTTTGAGCCAGCATTGACCTCTTTCAGAGGGCTGAAGCTCTTGGGTTAGGGCCCAACCCAAGCTGCCCAACACCTCCTACTGTGTACTTATACGTTTTTGCTTCAGTTCATGAGTTAATTTCTATTGCAGCGATTCATTTTACTTTGTTAGATTAGGTTGCTTTTGATGGTTAGTATAGTTATTCTTGTTTCAATTGTTCAAGTAGGTTACTACAGTGAAATAAAAAGATTCAAAAAGGCCAACAGTAGGCCCTGATCTCCTTTCTCCTTTCTGGAGACCATGATTTGAGGTCAAGGCACTTCTGCTGCCACCAAAAACACAATTTTTGCTCTTCCATGCAATTGCTAGTGTGATAACTGGATTTGGAAAGATTGATTTTGGTTCATATTGAGTTTCTCAGATCATTTCCTATTATTTTACCATAGATCTCTCTACATGTTTTTCTGTTCATCGGTTCATGTTCAACATCTTCTAGTTGTAGGTCAGAAATTAGGTCAAGCTAGAAAAAGTTATGTTTTTATAGTATAGTTAATTCTTTCTTTGGTCATTTTTGATAAGTAAATGTGTAGATCTCTTGTAGGACATCTCATCTCACCATCCATCCATGAAACAACCAGCACCAGCTCACTTCTCATAGCTTTCCCAAGTCATTCGCAACATTTCGCCAATCTGCCCTAATTTCTGCATTTTTTCCATAAAGCTGCTTTCTTGCCATTTGAACGAATCCAACCATCACGTTCATCTCGCATCTTCATTGACAAGCTCTAGACACCTCAAAACCTACATCTAGCCTTCAGTTCCACTTTCCCATCATTTTTCCACCTTCAAAACTCCAAAAATAGCTCTCGGCCTCCTCCTGTAGAATTTCCTGTGAGTGATTTTTCGAAGTCCAATCGCTATGAAAGTCTTTGGAAGGGTACTAAGGGCTTCTTAGGACCTCTCCACACCTTCCTCCACCTCTGTAACAACCAACTCCACCTTCGTTCACCACCAAACCTCTACACAATCACAATCAGATAAATCACAAGCATAATAATTTCACATAAAAACACTCAAAAGCACAAAAAGATGTCTTCTTCTCATTTCTTTTCAGAAGTAGCTTGAATAAATGCAATTTACCTTTTCTGATCAGGGGATCATGTCCCAAGTGTCATAAAACGCTCAAAATTGAAAGTGCTCAGAACTAGCTCAAACCTAAATGACTAGATAGAGCTCGTCCTCCTGATTCTGGCACCGCAAACGATTCGAAAAATGGTTGCTGTATGAGAAAGTTATGACAAAAACAAAATCGCCCAATAACCCTTAATTTTTGAATTTTCAAAAAAAAAATTTAAAAAAGAATATTCCATAGAATATTCCTTGGAATATTCCATGGAATATTCCTTGGAATATTCCATGGAATATTCCTTTTGGGCAGCCAATAGCAAGCTGCCACATGGTAGGCTCGGAGGCCGCCACGTGGCTCAGGATGACATCATCATATCCTATGGGCGCATTGTAAAACTTTTAGCATTGGCAAGTTTTGAACACGCAACCTCCTCCACACCAGCCAAACTTCTTATCAACGTACCACAAGCATCACATCTGTTAATGGAGTGGCGGAAACTATTTATAAAGTTTGTAGGAATCTTTGGTGGGGGCCGAAGGGGGCCATCCCCTAAGGGCCAGCCCCATACACGTGACCTCGAGCCTGGAACCGCAGGCCTAATCCCTAAGTCGTCGGTGCTAAACATATGTGGTCACATTTCAGTTTAAAGCAGGCTAATTAACACTTAACGGGTAGTTAACCCGAAGGTCATGGCGCGGACTCCAATGCAGTGAAAACCGCCAACGAGCTGGTCACATGCATTTAACCCAAACTCCAGTTACATTAAACCATAACGGTTTGTTTGGCGGGATTCTTGGCGGACCGCCAAATTTGGGTGGTCCCGCCATAATTGGCGGGGCT
>APFE030423487.1:120092-143122 GCA_000404065.3 Pinus taeda | reverse complement strand
AACCAAACAAGGACTCTTTGAATGGCTTGTGATGTCGTTTGGTTTGTGCAATGCACCTGCAACTTTCATGCGGGTAATGGATGATGTCTTGCGTCCTTTTCTTGATGATTTCGTTATTGTCTACTTAGATGACATCTTAATCTTCAACAAGTCTGGAGAATATCATGTCATGCATGTTAGGAAAGTACTTGATGTTTTGAAGAAGAATTAGTTATTTCTTAAAATGTCAAAGTGTGAATTTGGAAAGACTTCTTTGGTTTATTTGGGACACATAGTAGGAGGAGGTGCTTTGAGGATTTATCTGGCTAAAATAGAGGCTATTGTGAATTGGCCTACTCCCAAATCCATAACACAGGTAAGAAGTTTTTTGGGTACAGCTCAATATTGGAGGAAATTCATATCTAACTTCTCTTCTATAGCAGCTCCTATGCATGCAGTGACAAGTGTGAAGCATGCTTTCCAATGGGGAGGCAAGCAGCAAAAATCTTTCGAATCTTTGAAAGAGATGATTAGTTCAGCCCCGGTCCTTGCATTACCGGATTTGAGACAGCCATTGAGATACAAACCGAAGCTAGTGATTATGCCATGGGTGCAGTTCTTCTATAGCATGGTAAGCCTATTTATTTTCATTCTGAAACTTTTAATGGTGTTGTTGTAAATTATCCTACATATGATAAGGAGTTGTATGCATTGGTACAAAGCGTCAAAAAGTGGAAACACTATTTGATGGGAAAAGAAATTGTTATACATACCGACCATCAGCCCTTACAGTACTTGCAATCACAAAGCAAGTTACAACAGTCACGACACTTCAGATGGATGGGCTTCTTGCAACAGTTCCATCTGGTAATAAGGTACAAGAAAGGTACTCTGAATAAAGTTGTTGATATGCTTTCAAGGGCTATTATTGGTGTTGTTACTTTACTTAAGAATGATTCCATTGTACATGATAGTTACATAGAACAGTATGCATCTGATGATGACTTTAAAGATGTGTATGCTAGCTTGAGTAAAGGGAATCATGTAGAGGAAAATGACTATCACATGGATAACAATTTGTTGTTTCATTTGGGAAAGTTCTGTATACCACAAGGGGAGAGAATAAATGTCATAAGAGAAGCTCATTCTTCTCTTATTGCTGGTCATTTTGGTGTAACCAAAACATTTGCACATCTACAGAGGTATTGCTATTGGCCTTGCATGGTAGATTATGTTTCAAGGTTCATAAGAGGTAGTTCATTATGTGCTACAAGCAAGCCTAGTAATAGGAAGCTTGGCTTGTATACTCCTTTGTTGGTACCTTCTATACCATGGGAAAGCATCTCCATGGAGTTTTTAGGAGGTTTGCCAAAATCTAGAAAGCAGCATGATTATTTATATGTAGTAGTTGATCGTTTCAGCAAAATGTGTATACTTATGCCTTGTAAGAAACTATAATTGCTGAAAAAACTGCTGAATTATTTTTTCATCATGTATGGATTCACTTTGGTTTGCCTACTTCCATTATTAGTGACAGGGATTCCAGATTTGTGGGGAATTTTTGGTCCAACCTATGGGAGATGATGGACACAAAGTTGAAGAAAAGTACTGCTTTCCATCCGCAAACAGATGGACAAACCGAACTTGTGAACAGAACCATTGTGCACCTCTTGAGAGGATATAGTAGCAAGCATCCCAAGCTTTGGGATGAACATTTGCACTACATACAACATGCTTACAACCGTGCCAAGCACTCTTCCATAAACACCTCACCATTTGAAGCTTGTTTTGGTTACTTGCCAAAATCGCCTCTTGATTTCATTCTTGAGAAAGATGTCGCCATTGAGGGACATAGTGATATTGACAAAGCTCATTCATTCATTGAAATAATTCAACAAATACATCAGCAAATTCAAGAACAGCTTGAGAAGAGTCAAGGCAAGTACAAGGAAAGACACGACAAGCATAGATTCGATCACAAGTTTCAAGAAGGGGATGAGGTATGGTTGTACATTAGTAAGGAAAGGATGCAAGGAGAAGGTAAAAAGCTGAAGCCTATTTGTTATGGTCCATTCAAGATCCTCAAGAAGGTTGGAAATAATGCTTTTCAATTAGATTTGCCTTCCTACATGCAAATGTATTCTGTTGTTAATGTGGAGAACTTACGTTTGTATGAACCTCCTTTGATCGTTGATCATGAAAGCATTGTTCAGCTGCCATCTATAGAAGATTTCTCCCCAGAATTCTTAGATGAGCTAAAAGAAGATACAATCCTTGACAGAAGGACACGCACTTCAAGGAGGGGCAATGTAGATTATGTTCGGGTTGGTTTCAAAGGTAACAAACTGAACAAGGAAAAGTGGATGGAGGTGGATAGAGTGAGGGCGTTGTACCCTCACCTCTTTAACAGGTAGTTGAAGGCTTTTGGGGTCCAAAAGATTCCCAATGGGGAGGCGTGATTAGGGGATCATGTCCCAAGTGTTGTAAAATGCTCAAAAATTAAAGTGCTCAAAACTAGCTCAAACTTGAATGATCAGATAGAGCTCTTCCTCCTAATTCTGGCGCCATAAATGGTTCGAAAACGGTCGCCGTATGAGAAAGTTATGACAAAAACAATATCACCCAATAACCCTTAATTTTTGAATTTTCAAAAAAAAAAATAAAAAAGAATATTCCATGGAATATTCCATGGAATATTCCTTTTGGGCAACGAATAGAAAGCTGCCACATGACAGACTCAGAGGCCGCCACATGGCTCAGGATGACGTCATCATATCCTATGGGCGCATTGTAAAATTTTTAGCATTGGCAAGTTTTGAACACGTGAGCTCCTCCGCACTAGCCAAACGCCTTACCAACATGCCACAAGCATCACATCTATTAATGGAGTGGCAGAAACTATTTATAAAGTTTGCAGGAATCTTTGGTGGGGGCCGAAGGGGGCCAGCCCCATACACGTGACCTTGAGTCTAGAATCGCAGGCCTAATCCCTAAACTGCCAGTGCTAAACATACGTGGTCACATTTTAGTTTAAAGCGGGCTAATCAACGCTTAATGGGTAGTTAACTCGAAGGTCATGGCGCGGACTCCAATGCAGCTAAAACCGCCAACGAACTGGACACATGCATTTAACCCAAACTCCAGTTGCATTAAACCATAACAGTTTGTTTGGCAGGATTCTTAGTGGACTGCCAAATTTGGGCGGTCCCACCATAATTGGCGGGGCTAACTGGCCCCAACTACAGTTAGCTGGAGTTTTTTTAGGCTAAACTAGAGGGAATCTTTAATGGGCCATAACTTTGGCTAGGAAAGGCGGTTTTGGACAAATTTGTTTTTGATTTTGGGTACTTTCGACCTTCTGAAGCCATTGGCATAGGTCTTACAGCCATCTAAGGTCATTTGAAGAGGTTTTGTAGCCGTGGAAGTTCTAAGAGCCACTAGGGCCCAATATTGTGAGAACTGTATAGGGTTGCAAGTATCCATTGGAGGTGAACCAGCAGTCAATCCTGAAGGATTCATGTGTTCTGAATCCATTTTTACAAACTATTTCACCTGTAGAGACTTCTATTCAGCTGTATATTCATTTTGAGCATTTAATTAAAATGAGGACAGGCCCATTTGGGAGCCTTGGACCCAGCAGACATAGCCTAGGAGGGGTGAACTGCTTCATCAACTTCTTTTGCATCTATGGTTGATTTATTTTGTAGAACAAATTCATTTTAATGTGTTAAACAGTAAAAGGAAATAATTCTGCTATGCTTAAATGGATCATGAACAACTGAAAATTTCATTTGTTTCTTTACTACAAGACATGGGCATCTTTTAAACATGTTTACTACTAAATTGAATACCTTGCAAACCTTTTTCAAGTAGTTTCAAATTCATATCATTTTCAGTAGTCAATGGCACTCATTTCATCAGTTTTCATCTCTTTTCTTGCAAAAGTAGGGTTAATAAGTAAATTAGGGTTCGCTAAGTTTTGCTAGGGTTTGTGTTACATTTCAGTTTTCCTTCTCTTTCTGCAAATAGAATAGCCCCTGTAGAGTTAGTTTTCTTTCATCATAGTTAAAGCTTCTTCTGAGAACTCATAGAAGTTGTCTTAAGCTCCTAGCGAACTTGCGCCAACTGATCAAGTGGCAACCTGCAATAAGAGCTAGTACTTGTGCATACAACACCGTCGCTTCCAAGTTTGTTACGAACTACTGTGTTGATAAAAGCAAAGAAGGAAGCCCCAAGAGTTGCAGCATTATTGCTGCAATACTATAGCTCACCAACAAGGCAAGTCTGCTTAACTTGCTATGGGTGTTGCATTACAACCGTGCACTTATCACGATGGTAGTGATCATGCAGCTGATGTGCTTGGTGCATGACAGGTGTCTATGGTTGGAGGAGCCGATACCCATCACGAACATGTTGATCCATAGGATCACACGACTGCCATACACAGAAGAAAATTCAGCCATGACATTTGGCGGAAAGGCTAGCAAGCATGTGCTTGCCGAGGTGATGAAGAAAAAATTCAAGCTCATCAAGAAGCCACATGACTAAGCCATTTCGAGTATCTTTGACCCTGTGGTCAAAGTGGTGATGCAAATCTTGGCAGGGAAGGTCATGTGGAAGTGTCACACAAATGAAGTATTGACACCAATGATAGCTTTGGTGGCCTAGTGCGCCGAGGGATTTCAATTTAACTGGGTGCACTACCTCTACAATGAGTTCCTCATGAACTGCCTTAAGGCACAAGATCACAATAAGACTTTCCACTATGCATGGCTATTGCTATCCATAGTGCTAGTTACGTGGGAGCTACCTGAAGATAGACAATTTCCTTCGGTTGCGCTAGACCTACCAATGGAAACGAAGTTCACATTCTTGTGGTTGACAAAGGATCCTCAGTAGATAAAGGACAATAAGATCTTCTAGATCTTGATGGAAATGAGCATCCATATGGCCATTAAAAGCAAGTCATAGCTAACACCTATAAATTTTGAGAAGTTGCAGGAATATGTGGAATTCAAGGCTAACTTCCACCATGTCTCAATATGGGTGTGGAAGGACCCTAAGCAGAAATGGCACGACTTGCCATACTTGGCCATAGATGATGCAATTGCAGAAGTCCTCGATTGTTGGCTGGCATATTGGTGCAATGCCATGGACTTGAAAGCAGCATCTAGCAAGACCGATGCATAGTGGAATAAGCCAAGTTGAAGATGGAACAACTGGCCATGAAGAGGAAAATGGAGGTTGATGCTAAGGCCAAGGCAGAGTGCACTACCACACAGCAGTCGGGTGGACAGGCAAGCGAAGAGGAGTGAGGCTCTAACCGGAGTCAGAAGTTACCTTCCCTGGAGACCGAGGAAAAATATGATCAGACAGAACAGGGAGGATCAGACCTGGATATGAATCCATTCTGTATCAAGCGTACTAGAGATCAAAAGAAAGTAAGGCCATGGAAGAAGTCCAAGGCTAGCAAGACGTCTCTGGACCCGATCACCCTACCAAAGGGGGACTTAAATGACATAGGTGATATGGTGTAGGATACCACTGCGAAATTGCTACAGTAGTTCGAGCAACAACAGCTGCAAGCATTGGGTGCTATACAGATGTGTCTACGTAAGCTACAGATCCATGCATTATAGATACAAATTAGTGTTGCATCAACCAGCTTGGCACCTGGCACCTCGAAATCCACAGGGATGTTGCATGCAAGGGATCCCTGAGTAATAGTGCTCCCGGATGGAGCACTGGCAGTAGAAACTGAAGCTGAAAAGCCCGATGTCAGCACCCTCAAAAGAGTTAGACTCATCCTGGTCGCACTTCCCAATGAGGTGCTTCACCTTTTTCAGGATGTTATGATTGTGGAACTTCAGACCCGTGAACAACATACATTACAAGTGATCAGTGAATAGAAGGTCAATAATGCCTAGCTAACCATGTAGAGAGACTCTGCCGTTAACCTTGTCAAATACATTACAGAAAAGAACCAACGCATTGCCATAATCATGGCTAAGGCATGCAGAACTATCCTGAAGCTGGGTATTCCCAAGGCTGAGCCAATAGATGTGAGGGTTCGGAAGCTCACTACTGGAGTGGTCAATGCATGAACAAAATTGGTAAAGTTTCAGCTAGAGCTAAACCTCAAAATTGTAGAGTTGCAGTTGAAGGCCCAGCCTTCGACTCCACTAGAGATCAGAGAGTAGCTCAAGACTGTTGTGAAAGACACGGTAGCAGTAGTAAAGAGCGCAGTGAAGGACTGTACCACGCTCTTCGAGTAGTTTCTTGAGATAGTCACCTGCCTTCAAGAAGATCCTACTTTACAGCGACTGGAAACAGAAGCATAGGAACTGCAGCAGCGCTATGATGAAGTCAAAGAGACAACGCACACTGATGCCATCATGTAGAGGTTAGCTAAGCTACAAGAGGCCAAGGCATTGAAAGAGCAGGTAGATGCATCTCAGCACAAGGAATCTGTGTTGAAGGCTCACTTGAAGCCTTGGTTGGACGAGGCCTACTTAATCATAGCCACTATTGAAGGCAAGTTGGCTAGTCTACAAGAGACTCCGCAGAAGATTAAGTTAGATAGTGCAGGGCCAACAACATAGCAATTGGTCGAGGAGATGACGCAGGCAAAAACACAGTGCACTGTCGAGGTAGCAATTGTCCAAGTCAAGCTAGGAGGTATTCGTGACAAGTTCTCCACACCAACAAAGTGACTCGAGGGCAAGTCAGCATGTTTGCATTGGTGGCTTGTTGGGAACGAGTCCCTTGGGGGTCAATTTTGGGGTTAAAAACCCAAGTTTTGGGGCAGAAGGCCCAAATTTTATATAAAGAAATGTAATATCTCCACATTTTGTGGTCACAGAGCACAAAGATATTAAGAGTCAAAAAGGGTTTTCCGCCCTTGGTCTAGATAGGTTGTGTCGGTTTTAAAGATCCGCCCTTGGTCCGAAGACCATGGGATTGTATAAAAAGGAGATCTTAGAGTCTAAGAGGGAGGTAAGTGAAGTAGAAGTACTTGATGAGTCTATAAAGAGCTAAGAGTGAGAGTCTTAGCATAGGAAGATGCTCTACGACTGAGTGTGCAGAAGCCTAGGGTAGAAGTCCATTGCTGAGTGCGTGAACCCTACAGCTATGTGCTAGGGTAGATAGTGTCTATATTGAGAATCTAAATAATCAATAAAGAAAAGTATTCTGAAATTATTATGTATTTTTCCTCTATGGATTGCATGTGATTATGTTATGTTAAGTTCTAGGTTTATGTTATAATGCTAATTTGATGTGCAAATGTATATGTTTCTATCTGTTATATTGCAAATAATGATAAATGTCTACATGAAGATAATATTAACTTCATGGTAAATTTGGTGAACACTTAAGATAATTAAGGAAATTATACAATAACACAGTAGCAAGGCGCGTAAGTACTTGAGCCACTGGGTAGGGTTACGCAAAGGACAGTCATATACCTTTGCTAGGGTTCTAAGAGACAAAAGAGAAAGCACATTGATAAGCCCTAAAGGCTTATCGATTTTCCTGAAGGAAGGGTTAAGGTATAAAGCCAACATCACGACCATCTCATGGTGTGAAAACTTGGTTCTTGCATCCCCCCATACTGCTTCAAGTGAGACTTCGGTTTGTGCTCAGTGGACTAATGCCGAAAGGACCAATAGCGGAGGGATTTGCTTGGCTGACTAACATTGAACTTGGGTCAAGACCCATCAAGCAAACACTTACTACAATGCACGTTAATCATTCTTTTGGAAGGGGATGAGTCACGATATTAAGAAATATGTAGTGGAATGTGACACATGTCAATCAAACACTTACTACAATGCACGTCAATCATTCTTTTGGAAGGGGATGAGTCACGATATTAAGAAATATGTAGTGGAATGTGACACATGTCAAAGAAATAAAAGTGGAAACCTTATGACACATGGATTACTTCACCCCTTAAATGTTCCAAATCAGAATGGGAAGAAATATCCATGGACTTTATTGAGGGATTACCTATATCTGAGGGAAAGGACAAGATTTTTGTAGTAGTCGACAGACTCACCAAATATGCTCACTTTATGGCAATAAAGAAATCAGACTCAGCCAAACAAATCGCTGAAATATTTTGCAAAAATATATATAAATTACACGGTTTTCTGAAAGTCATTGTGAGCGATAGAGATAACAAATTCAAGGGTAATTTCAGGAATAAAGTTTTGAACCACATAGGAAGCTACTTAAATATGAGTTCTTCTTATCACCCTCAAACAGATGGACAAACAAAGGTTGTGAATAAATGTTTGGAAGCCTACCTATGTTGTTGCGCTATAGAGAAACAAAATAAGTGGGCTCAATGGTTACATCTCGTTGAATGGTGATGTAATTCTACTTATCAGACGTCAGCAAAAATGACTCCATTCCAAGCTTTGTATGGATATGAACCTCCAAAATGGAAGGATCTAGCTACCATCCAAACAAATCTACCTGTTGTTAAAAACCAACTAGAAGAAACCCAAAAAATATTCCAAACCCTAAAAGAAAACTTGAATAATGAAAGGAACCGTATGAAGCAATAAGCGGACTGAAACCAAAATTGAAAGAGAATTTGAAATCGAAGAATGGGTATTTGTCAAGCTCCAGCCATACAAAAATTTGTCCTTGAAACAAAAAGGAAACAATAAATTGGCACTGAAGTTCTATGGACCATATCATATGAATAAAAACATCAGCCAAGTTGCATATAGTTTAAGCCTTCTGGATAAAAGTCATGTTCACAACATCTTCCATGTCTCCTACCTTAAAAGGGCACTAAGCAACCATGAATCAACATAAACAATTCTTCCATCCCTATATGAGGAAGGAAGGGTCATTTTAGAACCATAAGGTATCTTATCTACTAGAGAAAGGAAGCTTCGATCTTGTGTAACCACGGAATAATTGATCAAGTGGAAGGACTTACCAGAAGAAGAAGCCTCTTGGGAGACTAAAGCATTTCATCAGCAACATCCATCGTTATGTATGCTTTGAGGACAAAGAATTCTTTTGAGAGGAAGGCAATGTTATATAAAAAATTAGTTAGTTCATAACTTATTAGGAAAACGGAATGATCAAAGATCATGCCCATTCACCAAGAGGCACCCAAGGCAGTATATAGTCACAAGCCTCCCACAAAATGTAAATATCATCTATTCAATTATTAATAAATTATATATATCATGGTTGTCAATTGCTAATTTTATGTGTTTCATGTGATTTCTTGGCGGCTCTCTCTAACTTTGGAAAATGATTAAACAAATGCATTGAAATGAAGTTATCCCTTAGTCCTAAGAAGTGTGAGTTCTTGATGACTGCAGGGACTATTCTAGGTCACTCAATATCCCAGGAAGGATAGTAAGTGGACCCAAATAAAATCGCTATCATAAAGAGGGTCCCTACTCCTCAGAAGTAGAGGGATGTTAGAATTTTATTAGGTTTAGTAGGATACTATATGAGATTCATAAAATACTTCAGCAAAGTAGCCTCATATTTGTTTGGACTATTGGCCAAGGAATTCAAATTTTAATGGTTAGAAAGCTGCCAAGAAGCCCTAGAAACCGTAAAGGACAAGTTGACTATTGCACCTATGCTCTGAGGCCCAAATTTGGATCTTCCTTTCCACACCCATGTTGATGCCTCTGACAAAGCTATAGGAGAATATCTAGGCTACATAGATGACAAGTTACCTTAAGACATTTACTTCATCAACAAAAAATTTTCCAAGGCTGAATTGAACTATATTGTGACTGAAAAAGAGCTCCTAGTTGTTGTGCATTCCTTGAATAATTTTAGACATTATATCACTAGTTACCACACCTTTGTACATACTGACCATACTGCTATTAAATATTTGACGAACAAGCCTGATGTGAATGCTTGAATTATTAGATGGTTTCTTTTGTTGCAACAATTTGATCTAACCATCATTAATAAGCCTCGTGGGGAAAATGTAGTTGTTGATTTTTTTGTCCTAATTGGCTTTGCTTGCAGGTGAGGAAGGAATGGTTGATGACCAGATTCTAGATGAGAATGTATTCACTATTTCAGTTCTCTCTCCATGGTTTATTGACATAGCCAACTACTTAATAGCTGCACAATTCCCCCCATATCTGTCCTCCAAGGAAAAGAGAAGAACTCTAAGGAAAAGCGCCCCATTCACTTGGATTTTGGGCAATATCTTCAAGCTAGGACCAGATCAAATTCTAAGAAGATGTGTCAAGGAGGAGGATGTTTCTGACATCCTTCTGACCTGTCATGATGGACCTTGTGGAGGTCACTTTGCAGCTAAGAGGAAAACCTTCAAGGTACTACAAGTTCGCTACTATTAGCCCACTCTCCACCAAGATGCAAGAAGATATACTAGACAATGTAATCGGTGCCAAAGAATGGGGAAACCTACTTCCAGAGATGAAATGCCTTTGCAACCTCAAGTGAATTTTGAGCCATTTGAAAAGTGGAGCATGGATTTCATTGGGCCCATCAATCCACCATCAGGACAGAAAAAGTACATAATTGTGTGCACTGGTTACTTGATAAAGTGGGTTGAAACCAAGGCTATCAAGGTAGCCACATAAGAGAAATTGGTTGAGTTCTTGAGGAAGAATGCATTTTACAAGTTTGGGTACCCTATAGAGCTATTCACTTATCAGGGCACTTAATTAACCTCACACATGATTGAGAATTTGTTAACCCAATAGAAGATAAAGCACATGAAATTAGCTCCTTACCACCCTCTAGCTAATGGACAAGTAGGGGTTACCAATAGAAAATTGGAAAGCATTCTCACAAAGGTAGTGAAAAACAACAGGAAATATTGGATTAATAGACTAGTGGAGGCCACTTGGGCATATAATACAACTTGGAAGACAACCACTGGCTTCACCCCTTATGATTTCGTCTATGGGAAGAAGGCTCTGCTCTCCATTGAGTTTGAGTACAACACTTTAAGAATGGTAGCACAGTTGGATTTGGATGTTATAAGGGCACAGAAAGAGAGGCTTCTCTAGCTCAATGGGTTAGATGAATTTAGAATGTAGGCCCTCCTACACATAGAGGTGACTCAAGTACAAAGAAAGGTTTGGCATGAAAAAAATATCAAAGGCAAAATGTTTCAAGAAGGTGATTAGGCTCTGTTGTGACTCTAGGTTCAAAGATTTCAAAGGCAAGTTGATGACTAGATGGTTGGGACCATATGTGATAGAAAAATGCCATGAAAATGGGGTTTTTTAGATAAGAACCATTAATGAAGAAGGTATGCCCTTGCTTATCAATGGGTATAGATTGAAAGCCTACAAAAAACCTCTATCAAAGAAACAATTTGTCAGTAGTATCAGTAAGGCAGTGATGGTGATTGGAGCTGTCTCGGCTTCCACCTCATCGAATTCTTGAAAACTGTTGAATTTAAAAAAAAATGAAAAAAATAAAAATACAATAAGATACCTAGGTGAAAACCTCCATGAGGCACCTAAGGCCCACATTTTAGGTTGAAAACCTCCTTGAGGCAGCCCAAGAGACAAAGAAAAAAGAAGAAAAAATAAAAGATCCCTGGGTGAAAACCTCCCTTGAGGCACCTAGAGTAGGAAAACAAGTTGAAAACCTCCTTTGAGGCAACCTAGTTGTCTTTCAAAAAAAAAAACACAAATATCTTATGGCAGGGACCTCAAACCTTCCCACTCATAACAGTTCTTGGTTATTGCAGGTTTTCAAGGAAATAAAGGACACCAAGTTCACAAGGAAGCAATCCAAAAAGAACCCCATTCTTCCTTCATTCATTTCATATCTTCCATGACCACCATTTTTCATGCATCCATACTCATCTCCAACCATCCAAAATCTAATTTGCAGGCATTTTTCTAACTTCTATAGGATTTCCTATAGTTACTATAGCAGTTTCCTATAGTACTATAGGAATTCCTAAAAATCTACAAGAATGAAATCCTAGTGGAGAAATAATAATGCAGGCATGTTTTGGGTTGGAAGAGGAGGCCATTTACCTCACCACATCTCAACCAACACCATTTTGTGACCATGTCACCCTCTCTGTCCATCAAGAAATTCACTCAAAAAAAGAAAAAATAAAAAAAAAATAGAAGGAGAGAAAAAAAAAACAAGGAAAACAAAGAAAAGTCCACGAGCCATACCATCAGTAGCCCACCACTCCATATTCCCCATTTCCATCCCTTCCACTCCTACATCAACACTTTTTCCTCCTCTAAGAAAAAACAAAACAAAAAATCAGAAAGAGGCAGCTACAGGATTTCCTGTAGTACTAAAGGAAACCCTGTAGCAGCCTATATTATAACAACAATAGTTTCCAGGCTCCTCCTTCAACATCCATGTAGAGGAAGAGTATTAGTACCCCTGCAGGAACTATGGCACCCATGCAAATCTTAGTAGCAACAGAAGAGGACAACACCTGCACACCACAACAAAGAAGACCAACCTATCAACTGGGTAAAATCAGCAAAACAAGAGCAAAAGTGTTAAGTTATGGTATGTTCTATGCTTATAACAGTGTACTTCTTTTCTTATTTAGATTAGCAATCACATGTACATAAAGTAAAGTGCAGATAGAACATTAAATGATTGACAAAAGGCAAACCAAGACAAGAGACACAATGTGTGGAGAAACCCTTTGATCAAATATTCTTTTATCTTCAATAATTTAGTAGAGAGAAATAGTACAATAAATCTGATTTGTATCAATAGTAGCAAACCCTAGATCAACAACATCAGCATTAGCGACTTCATCATCAAACTACGACATACGATATCTCACAAACAGACTGTCGGATCGGCTTGATTCCACCACCAAAAGTTGCAGCATTCAGAGGAGGTTCAAATGAACCTACAATGCAGTTCAGATGAGGAGATATTCTAGTCCACGTAGGTCAAACTTCACTTTTGCAGTTGCAGTTTCAGTTTTAGCAGCTTCTTTCAAACTAGGGCAGTCGGTATCTTGCAAACCATCCGTTGGATTGACTTGATTCCACCACAAAAAGTTGTGGCTTTCAAAGGAGGTTTAGATGAACCTACAGTGTAGTTCAGATGAGGAGATCTTCTGGTCCACGTAGGTCAAACTTTACTTCTGTAGTTGCAGCTTCAGTTTTAGAGCTTCCTTCAAACTAGGGCAGTCGATATCTTGCAAACCGTTCGTCGAATTTACTTGATTCCACCACCAAAAGTTGTGGATTTATGAGGAGATTCAGATGAACCTATAGCAAAGTTCAGATGAGGAGATCTTATGGTCCACATAGGTCAAACTTCACTTCTGCAGTTGCAGCTTCAGTTTCGGCAGCTTCCAGCTTCACATGTGTGAGGGAGAGACCCTTTTCTGCGCAGTAGAGAAGAGACTCTTTTATGCGCAGTAGAGAGAGAGAGAGATGTGATGAGATGAGTGATTACAAATGAGGAAAAGTCTTCCTATATTTATACAGAACGTTCATGTTTGAATAAATGCAGATGTTGGGCTTCTGAGCCTACATGAGTTGTAGGTCGGCTTGATAATAATTCCATAATCAAAATAAATTCATATCTCCATGAATACTTATCGGAATCAGATGATATTTATATCAATCCTGCACCTCTCGATGAGAGGAATCTAATAAAAATATTATCAGCCATGAATAAGATGACCCACATGAATTTTTTCCCTAGTTTCCAATTTTAACGCTCCCTCTCAACTAGGGAGAACTTCATCTGCAATCTATCTATCAGTCATTACTATTCATCCATCAAATGCACTGCCCTATACAGCCTAACTCTTGCCCTGTTTTTCTCTATTCTACCTATTTTTCTTTGTCTTGTTCTTCCCTGTACTGATCTATATAGCTCTGCTCTGTTATGCATTGCTCTACTTTGTTCTGTTCTACTCTGCTTTTGTCTAAATTATGAAGAAGAAGAAATGATCGAGGATGTATCATACTGACTCAAAGTCAGTCTCAGAGTATGTACCATTGGTCCCAGACCAGTCTCAACCAACCTAAAGTTAGCTTCATAGTGAGTACAACTCCATTGGTCCCAGACCACTATCATCCTCCACTAACTCAAAGTCAGTCTCAAAGTGCATACCACTAGTCCCAGACCAGTCTCAACTGACCCAAAGTCAGCTTTATAGTAAGTACCACTCCTACCATTAGTCCCAGACCAGTATTGCAGTCTCAAAGAGTGTACCACTAGTCCCAAACCAGTCTCAACTGACCCGAAGTCAACATCATAGTATGTACCACTCTCACTAGTTCCAGACCATTACTGCACTGACACGAAGTCAATCTTAGAGTATGTACCATTGGTCCCAGACTAGTCTCAACCGACCCGAAGTTAGTGTCATAGTACGGTACAACTCCTACCATTGGTCCCAGACCAGTATCATTGATCCTAGATCAATGGAGGTCATCCTAGTGTAGGGAGTACGGTAGATACAACGATGTGTCCATCGGTACTACTATGGTCCATAACTTCATTTCCTTGCTCATTGATCAGAAGAGAGGTACTTCCCATGAGTCCCAGACTGCATGGGTAGGATGTCTCGATAAGAGAACTGAATAAATCCCATCCTCACAGGAGAACACATCAATCCTGCTACAATCGCCATGGAGAACACATCAATCCAGGCCGCCATGGAGAACACATCAATTCAAGCCTCACATGAGAACACATCAATCCTGCTACAGTCGCCATGGAGAACACATCAATCCAGGCCTCACAGGAGAACACATCAATCCTGCTACAATTTCCATGGAGAACACATCAATCCTGCTATAATCACCATGGAGAACACATCAATCCAAGCCTCACAGGAGAACACATTAATCTTGCTACAGTTGCCATGGAAAACACATCAATCCAGGCCTGACAGGAGAACACATCAATCCTGCTACAATTGCCACGGAGAACACATCAATCCACGCCTCACAGGAGAACACATCAATCCTGTTACAGTTGCCATGGAGAACACATTAATCCAGGCCTCATAGGAGAACTAATCATCCTGCTACACAGGAGAGCGAATCATCCTGTTCCACAAGAGAGCAAATCATCTTGTCCCACAAGAGAGTGAATCATCTTGTTCCAGTGCACACCACCAGGGGAGGGTAAGTCACACTGTGGTCGTATGTTGCTCCAGTAAGAACCGCAAGCCCTCAAAGCTCCCAGAGCTTAATGTATGCAACATGCAGGACCCTTGTACAAGGGTTTCTTAACAACTCCAAGTCGTTTGGGAAAATCACAGATTAGATCTTTCCTCAGGGCTTTGACAAGGTGTATCAATTTGTACATCATCTTAATGTGATGGAGCCTCCTTGCTCATCGACTTACCATATCCTAGGTGATGTCTATCTGCTGGAGTAATCAACGAATACAGGATTCCTCAATAATCGAATCCCACCTTTGGTTGTTATAGAGAATCACAGTGGTATGCATTCAAAAATCTCACTGAAGAGCTTCCCCAACCAAGCAGCTTCATACGAGTTCATACTCGTAGATATGTATCCGATCTCGGTGGTGCTTATTGAAACAAAATTCTGCTTCCTACTCATCTAGGATATCGAAGTAGATCCCAAGGTGAAACAACACCTGGAAGTGCTCTTACAGTCCACCACGCTGCCTGCCCGATCAGCATCAGTATATCCAAGTAGTCTCACATCTCCGATAATGTATCTTAACCCATTAGTAATTGTGCCCTGAAGATATCTCAATATATTTTTGGCACCAATCCAATGTATGTGGTGGGGTTCAAGCATATGTTGAATCAACGTGTTGACTGCGAAGCATATATCTTGATGGGAGTACACTAAGAACATTAATGCTCCGACGAGTTATTGATACTTAGTAGCATTTCGTAAAACAGGTCCAGCAGCACTACCACTTAACTTCTTGAAGTAAAGCTCCATCGGGGTAGTTACAGGCTTGTAGTCCACCATACTGAATCTTTCCAATATCTTCACCACATATTTTCCTTGAGATAGGAAAGCTTCCCCTGGCTTCTGCCACACTTCAAGTCCTAGGAAATAATGCATCAGTCCTAGGTCCTTCATTTCAAATCCAGAAGCCAACTCCCTCTTACATTTGAGAATGAGAGGGTCTGAACCTGTTAGAAAGAGGTCATCCACATACAACACTAGTGCGAGAGGTTTATCATCTTCAACCTTAAAGTAAAGGTTAGGATTAGTTTCACTCCTAGTGAATCCAAACTTCATCAAGTAGCTATCGATCCTCTAATACCATGCTCGGGGTGCTTGCTTCAGCCCATAGAGAGCCTTCATCGACCTGCATACATGAGATTTTCAATCATAAATCTCAAATCCTTTGGGTTGCTCCACGTAGACCTCTTCTTTGATCGATACATGCAAGAATGCGGTCTTGACATCCATCTGTTGTAGGTTCCATCCTTGTGAAGCAACAAGGGCTATGATCGAGTGGATGGTCGTATATCTGGCAACAAGTGCAAATATGTCATCATAGTCTATACCTTCCTTTTAGGAGAAACCACGACCAACAAAATGAGCCTTATACTTTTTCGTACTTCCATCTGCTGCATGCTTTATCTTGTAAAGCCATTTGGAAGTAACAACTCTCTTGTTCTGGGGTCTGGGAAATACTTCCCAGACATCATTCTTCATAATAGATGCATATTCTTCGGTCGTAGCATCCTTCCATACTTGATGTTTGATGACATCTGAGAATAATGAAGGTTCATTTTGTATGATCATGCTCATGATGGTCAGGTATCCTTGATACCTATTAGGTTTCTTACTTTGACAGAAGGTTCCTTGGGGTGAAGGCCTCTTCCTAGAAGAGGAAGGCTTAGGTGGATAAATAGGATCCATGCGTTCCTCCAAATCAAGCACTGTTACATCATCTACCCATAGAGATAGCTTCCACAATCGTACAGTTCTTCCTTTCCACCACACCATTCTGCTCAAGAGTATGTGGTGTAGTAGTCTCCCTCTAAATGCTAGCCTCAGATATGCTTGAGTGAAGCAACTGTAATATATTGGAGGTCTTGTTTTGGCTTGAGGGGAATGGTCCCCTTTTTAGCTTTCCTTCGGCACATCCTGGACATACACCTTCTTTCTCTACTTGGAATTCATGCATCCCTATCACCATTTGCCTTACACTAAGTAGAGATTTATAATGAAGGTGGGCAAACCTCTGATGCCAAAGTTCGGACTAAAGAGATGTGTCATAAGACTTGACACCTAGCGGACTTCCATTGACCTGATATAATGAATCAACACAAAACCCAAGAGGAAAGGAATCTTTAACATTATTTTTTGATACACATACCTTGCCATCGCTGAAGGTTACCTTGTAGACTTTGCTTTCAATTTCCGAGATGGACACCAGGTTCTTTCGGAGGTCAGGTGCATTTAATACATCCTGGAATTTCTAGCCTTCTTGAATGGTTGTTCTCTTCCTTGATTTCCAACATTCCTTTTACATCTGTTATTGAATTTTCCATCCCTTCGATTACCATGAAAGGGATTTAGATCATTGTCACAGTGAGAGTCCTTTCTATCAGGGAATTCCCTTACATAGTGACCTGCTTTAATGCAAATGTAACATCGTCCTTTTCTTCCACCCTTAGGTCTAGCCTTTTTTCAATTTAGACTTGGAATTATTTCTTTTCTTAGCATGAGAAGAAAAGGCAGTAGGAGGACCTTTTAGGCAAGGGCATTTCTTACTCTTCTATCCTTGTTTCTTCTAGAATGCATCTAGCCATTAATTCCTTGAAACCATGAATTACATGATTGTTCAGAAGAGTAGTCCTGAACACATACCATTCGGATGGTAATCCTCCAAGAGTTGTGAGTGCTATTTCTCTATCAGTAATAGTCTCCCCAATAGATAGGAGATCGTTCTTGATCTCGGTGATTCTTAAGAAGTATGCTTGGATACTTTCATCTTTACCCTTCTTGATTTTCCTCAGTTTATTTCTAAGAAACAAAATTTGATTTGAATCATTAACTTTAAATAAAATCACCAGTCTATCGTAGATTTCATTGGAGGTGTCCAGTTCAGAGATGTAGGCCACCAAGTGCTTGTCGATAGAGTCCTGGATGATCTTCAACTTCTCTGGTTTTCCATTTTTACCTAGCAGCAGCGGATGCATTTGATGGAGGCTCAACAATATCGCCTCTTACATGGTCCAACACTCCTTGATCTTCTAGGGTTAGATAGATAGACATCTTCCATCTGTGATAGTCAGCTTTCTCACAGAGCTTATCTTCGGCAGGAAAGAGTGTTGAGGACCCCATAGTTCTTTTTAGGATAGCCTTGCCAATCTTCTCTTCAGTGATTGCTCTTGCTCTTGCTCAGGCTTTTTCTTCACCTTAGCTTTGATAGCGTGTTAAGTTATGGTATGTTCTACGCTTATAACAGTTTACTTCTTTTCTTATTTAGATTAGAAATCAGATGTACATAAAGTAAAGTGCAGATAGAACATTAAATGATCGACAGAAAACAAGCCAAGACAAGAGACACAAGATGTGGCGGCTAGCCAGGGACAAACCCCACAATGTGTGGGGAACCCTTTGATCAAATCTTCTTTTATCTTCAATAATTCAGCAGAGAGAAATAGTACAATAAATCTGATTTGTATCAACAGTAGCGAACCCTAGATCAGTAGCTTCAGCATAAGTGGCTTCATCATCAAACTAGGGCAGATGATATCTCACAAACCGACCATCGAATCAGCTTGATTCCACCACCAAAAGTTGCAGCTTTCATAGGAGGTTCAGATGAACCTAAAATGCAGTTCAGATGAGGATATGTTCTAGTCCACGTAGGTCAAACTTCAATTCTGCAATTGCAGCTTCAGCTTCAACAGCTTCCTTCAAACTAGGGCAGTCGATATCTTGAAAACCGTCTGTCGGATTGATAATTCCACCACCAAAAGTTGCAGCTTTCTGAGGAGGTTCAAATGAACCTATAGCATAGTTCAGATGAGGAGATATTCTAGTCCACGTAGTTCAAACTTTACTTCTGCAGTTTCAGCTTCAGTTTCAACAACTTCCTTCAAACTAGGGCAGTCGATATCATGCAAATCGTTCGTCGGATTGACTTGATTCCACCACCAAAAGTTGTGGCTTTCAAAGGAGGTTTAGATGAACCTATAACATAGTTCATATGAGGATATCTTCTAGTCCACGTAGGTCAAACTTCACTTCTGTAGTTGCAGCTTCAGTTTCGGAAACTTCCGGCTTCAGATGTGTGAGGGAGAGACCCTTTTCTGCGCAATAGAGAAGAGACTCTTTTCTGCGCAGTAGAGAGAGAGAGATGTGATGAGATGAGTGAGTCCAAATGAGGAAAATTCCTCCTATATTTATACACAGTGTTGGTGTTTGAATAGATGCGACTGTTGGGCTTCTGAGCCTACATGAGTTGTAGGTTGGCTTGATAATAATTCCATAATCAAAATAAATCCATATCTCCATGAATACTTATCGAAATCAGATGATATTTATATCAATCCTACACCTCTCAATGAGAGGAATCTAATAAAAATATTATCAGCCATGAATAAGATGACCCACATGAAGTTTTTCCCTAGTTTCCAATTTTAACAAAAGGAGAATAAGTACCTAAACCAAAAGAAGCACAACAAAGCCACCCTCCAGCATGCATCAACTGAGCAAAGGAAGCCACAGGTATGGAACCTCATCCACACTCTCTCCTAAGTACGAATATGATAAAACTCTAAGAATATGATAAAACTCTAAGAATATGAAAAAGTTGGTATTATAAGTTGAAGGTGGCCAGTTAACTTGGCCACCCTTAGCCCGAAAACAAAAAGTTAAGTTCTAGTCAACAGGACAGGTAGCAAGGCCACATCAAAGGAAATAAGTTGGAAAGGTGGTTGATTTAAGTTGTATAGGAGTGGGTGATGATCACGAGAAAGGGTTGCATGATAACTAATAGTAGGTGAATGGTCCAAAATGAGAAATTATGTACCCAACTAGCCAGCACACCACTCCAAGGAATCAACCATAAATAGAAGAATTCCCTAACTTTCATGCATACATCATTCATTTCAAGATTTAGAGAACAAGGACCACCTAGAGGAGCCATCGAAGAAGCAAGCTAGTCTCGACCATTCTATAGTGAGCACCTATAGGAAATAGTGGGAATTGTCAAAAACTGTACAAGGGGGTGCCTACGGCCCATCTATTCAAAAATTCTCCTCAAACAAGGCATTAAAGTGAAAGGTTGGTGGCCCATGTCCTTTGTTCTTTGACTTGATAGCTAGAAAAGAGAGAAGTAAAATAAATTTTCATTTTTTCTAGTAATTACAGTGTGCATGAAGATAGATAGAATTGTGTGGAGAAATTATGTGGGGATGAAGGTAGAATTGTAGTCATCACCCTCCTAAATTCTAAACCCTTAGTCACCTCGGAAATCTCTTAATTTAAATCCAACAAAATACATACTGTCAAATTGACAGAGAGAGAAAATGACAGAAGGTTTTAATATAAGGGTGTCCACAAGAACATCTAGAATACATCACCATCCCCTGTGGTAGAGATATTTAGAAGGCATCAATGGTTGGGATTATTTGAGTTACTTAGAGGATATGATGATGATGTATCTCGGTAATTTGCAATGTCACTCATACCTTAAGCTAGATTCAATGCCACTTCTATGGTGAGAGGATTGTCAGTAACAATTACCCCTCAAAGCATTAGAAGAATCACTACACTTCCTCTAGGCTTACAATGGAGAAAAGATGATAGAAGGTTGCAGGATAAGGTTGGAACACATAATACATCATTAAATTGACCATTGTCTATATGAACAGTTCTAGTCCCTACAACAATAAGAGGTCTATCATCACCAACATATATATTTTGGTGTTACAATCATTTAAAAAAGAAAACATGGCTTTGTTTTTGGCCATGTGATCAGAAGCTTTAGAATCAATGAGCCACTCATGAGAATTAGAAGAAGAAGATACATTTAGTGCATATCCAGAACGAGATGTTTGACAACCACATGCAGAAAGTGTTATTCCTGAAGATGAAGTTGAATTTGAAGAGTGCTCCAAATGGATGTTGTGCTTCTTCATTGTTGCTTCCAAGGCTTCCATCTTCTTAAATCATTTGGATTCTAAGTGGCCATCTCAATTACAAAAGTGGCAATGTCTATCAGTCTTCTTCCCTTTGTTTTTATTTTCCTTATCATTTTGTTGAAATGATTTTTCATTTTGAGACAGAAATTGTGTAGGACCCTTGCTTGGTTTAGGACAATTATTTTTAAGATATGGCTTCTTAGGATTCTTTGAATTTGATTGTTGTTGGGTGGCTAAGTCTTTCTTAGAATAGTTTCCAAGATTAAGAAGACCAAGGCGTAAGAGTTTTTCTTTTTCTCTTATTAAAGAATCATAAAAGGCATCAAAGGAAGGGGACTTGTAGTCTTGTCCTTGAGAAATGAAGGCTTCTCTTGTAGAATGGAAGGTGGAAACAAACATAGAGTAGGTTGGTCCCAACTTAGTAAGAATGGAATAGATAAGGTTACAATCTTCTTTCTTAACCTTAGCACCTTCCAAGAGAAGTCTAAGGGTCTTGAACTTGGACAAAAAATCTTCAATGGAAGAAAAATTATTGGGGTCCAATGTAAGAAACTCATTTTCGAGTTGATGGAATCTAATTTCATTTTTAATTCCAAAAACTTTACTGATCTGTTTCATTGCTTCATTAGGAGTATCAAGTTCTGTGATATGGAATCTAAGGTCTGGAGAAATAGACATCCCTATCAACCCATGTGCTTGATCTTGCCTATTTTCCCATTTGGTTGCCTTATCTTCATCTTTCAGTTTGGTTTCTTGGCCTCAGGCTATTTTACAAAGAACTTTACTTCTAAGTAAATCCACAATGTAGGACCACCATTGGAAGTAGTTGGTGCTGTCAAGAATAACTTGGCATGGAATTTTCATTTTAATAGAAACTAAAGCTATAAATACTAAAACTAAGTGTTCCAATGGAAAGATCTCAAAAAATTAGGCTAATTGAAGAAAAACATCTCTAAAAATGGCTTCTGGATGAAGAAGTTATGGCTTTTTGAAGAAAAGTTGATGAAGATGCCAACGAAGTGTGAAAATGTGCAGAAATAAATGATAATGTTATATTTAAAAAAAAATATGCCCCCTTTCCAAACTTAATCTAATTATCTTACTTTTAAAAAAAATATTATATGACTCACTTTTATAA
The DNA here is from genome assembly GCA_000404065.3 of Pinus taeda. Lineage (NCBI taxonomy): Eukaryota > Viridiplantae > Streptophyta > Pinopsida > Pinales > Pinaceae > Pinus > Pinus taeda. The sequence goes on along the minus strand of APFE030423487.1, from coordinate 120,905 downwards.
ATAAGTGAAAGTCACTTTTACAATGGTACTTTATGAGCTACCCACTAAATTGTAACTTAAATAAAAGATAAAGAGACTTTAGATTTATAAGTGACTCACTTTCTATAATGGGTGAGAACACTTTTACATAAAGTAACTTTAAAACATAAGTTACATGTGCTTTTTGAAAAAGTAACTCAACAAACCTTATGGTTTGAAGTTAGCTTTACCCGAAAACTAACAATTTTCCTCAATTTTTCTGATTTTTCAATATCACACTAAGGCACAGCAGAAAATAGCATATGCATGAGAAAAAAAACTTCCTTTTTGTTTCTGATTTGCCCAGATCACACAGAGTCATGGGGAAAAGAGCATACATAGAAATTAAAGGTGTATATCTGGTAATAAAAAACAAAGAGATAAATAAACCAAAATAAACAGAGAGAAAATAACTAGAAACTGCAAATAAACATTGTATACCTCCAGATGTTAAAAATGACGTAGCTAGGTTTACTGAAAACATTTTCACATGAAACGAAAGGGGTTCCTCATTGGAAAAGATGCTCCCAACATAATAGAGCAGTCCTCTCTGTAGGTTTTAACCCCGTACAAAAATTACCTGCATACGAATTCTAAATCACAGGAAAAATAAAAATGCGAGAGCATAACACATAAAACACATATACACAGAGATTTCCCACTAGATCCCAAAACCGGGACTACCAGCTTGATTTTTCATTATGTTCCTTTCAATGTACAATACATATTTATACATGCCGAAGCATCCAATACCATGGACCAAAAACCATTGCATCCAAAACCATGGACCGAAAA
>APFE030423487.1:76265-109194 GCA_000404065.3 Pinus taeda | reverse complement strand
ATGCCGAAGCATCCAATACCATGGACCGAAAACCATCGCGTCCAAAACCGTGGACCGAAAAACCATAGGTAGGTTCGCCCAACCTAATATAGGATCCAAAAAAAAATTTCTCGGGGCGCTGCCCCAAACCCCCCAGACAGGGGGGGCTGCCGGCCCCCCTCTAACCCCCCGGTTCACTATGTAGGTTAGTCGTGGAAAGAATATAACACAACCCAACACTCTCGCCCTGAAAGTAGCCAAAAATAGTAGATCTAGGAAATGGTAGTCGGATGCAGTTTTACCAGCTTCAGATTTGGATCGCCAACGGATGCGGACATCAACTTGGCTCTGATACCATGTAGGAATTTACAAGGTAATTTCCTTAGACAAAAGACCAAAGGACACTACTCACAAATATATCACAAATCAATACACCAATATTCTTGATGTGGTTAAAACCCTCAAAGAGGGAAACAGTCCATGGCCTGAGCCAACACAGCCACTTCAGGCAATTTATTAATAAAAGAATGAAAATTTACATAAGCTTCTCTCATGAACGGTTACCCTACAAATGACCCTCCATGCTCTTTAAATAAAGATCATGGACCAATTGGGTGTTAAGCCGAGGATCAAGTGTCGGTAATACCGAGGAGAGAATGAACCATTGGATTACTACATATCGTGACCGTTGGATTGTAAGTTACAAAGGTACATAGTAAAGGAACACACTTTACCTAACTCTACCCTAGACCAAGTTATACTCAACTATTTCCTATGTGTCAGAATATCCTAACACATGGCCTAGAATTTGATAGGGTTAACTCTTATACGTCGCTGGTAAATAATGAATCCTAGTAGTTGTCCTGTAGTAATGCATAAGACACACTTGAGAGGGTTCAAGCATAAGTCATATTATCAACATCATTAAAACACTAGGTGAAGGTCCTCCAAATGGTAATTGCACTTTTTGGATCATACAATAATCTCCTCCAAATAAATGAAAATGAGATGAGCTAGATCATGGAATATATAATTCATGGCTTGCTGGAAGGTGGCCCTGACATTTTTAGGGCCAAAGGGCATCCCTCGGTAGGAAAATGTGCCACATGGGGTTGTGAAGGTTGTTTTATACTAATCATTGTGGCAAATCTAAATATGATTATACCTAGAGAACTCATCCATGAAGGATAGGGCCTCATGACCTGCACACTCATTGATAACTTGGTTAATAAATAGTGTAGGGTAATTGTCCTTGGGACAAGCTTTGTTCAGATCTCAAAAATAAGTACAAATGCTTATGGTTCCCTGTTTTTTCTTGACATGTACAGGGTTAGAAATCCAAGATGTCTGAGCGACAAGATAGATGAAACCATATTTGTGGAGTTTCTCAATTTCTTGCTTGATCGCTTCTGCCTTAGAGGGGCGTAATTGATGTTATTTCTACCTAAAAAGGTGGGCATTAGGCCAGGTGTCAATATGATGTTCCACAATGGTGGGACTGATGCTTGGCATTTTAGAATAATCCCATGCAAATATTTCTCTATATTCTTGGAACAAGTAAGTGTATGAGTCCACCTCGTTCTGAGAGAAATCTGCCCCTAGTGAGATCTCTTCAACTACACCAAGTTTGTTTGAAATATTGACCTTAATGGTAGGTGAAATATTTTCATTTTCCATTCCTCAAATTCATCTTGTGCCAGGATGGGATTCTTAAACCAATCTACCTATCCTGGATGCAGGAAACCTTTTGATTCTATGGCATAAATATCAAGGTTAGGTGTGTTAGTAGGTACAAACGCTTTTCCAGGTAGAAAGTATGAGCGATGGTGCATGGCGTCCCATGGATATTCAGGTTCTATCATGGCTTCTATAATATCTTTGTCTGAATGAAAAATATTATCTAATGTTGAATTAGGCTATGTCGGGCCTTGAGGTTGGAGTTTAGGCCTAGTCATGTTGGTCGAAAAGCAAGAAGAGGATTTGATGGTTCATGTCATAGAACCTAGTGAAGTTGACAATGTACAAATAGGATGGGTCTACACTGTTAATGATCGTACCACTGATGTGGTGGGTTTTATTAGTATCTACACCAAAAAATGATGAGTATATAGCACGAATCATGCTTCCTACGGACAAGGAAATGAATTGTATGTGATGGTATGTTTCATCGACATTGGGTGGTGGTGGAATTTTCATAATGGTAGGTTGATGATTAGTTGGAGGAATTATTGCAACCCTGGTGGTGTCTGAGGGGAAAATTTTTCTTTCTCGTGATGAGTTTGATTTTGAATCATAATCTATCTAAGTGTTTGTAACATATGACATGTCTTAGAACTATGAGAGGTATCGGTGCAAATATTGTACATAAGACTAGTGTTAACATTATAAATGGTGTGGGCATAAATATCATCCATAGTGTGAGATGATGATGCTTGATTGGTGTCATGAGGAGGGCCAATCTTGGGTGTTAGAAGCCTTTGGATATTAGTATCAACATGAGTTGTGTTCCTGATGTGAGGTTATCTCAATGTTTCTCTAGTTGCTCAAAAACGTGGAAGGTATTGATAGTTTTGTGGATGGTGTGCTTGAGAGTAGATATGACACTAATGCCATGAATGCCTAATGTGGTTAGGTTGTAGAGTATGGACCAACAAGCGAAAGACGGTTTTACTCTTCCCCAATTCCTCACATTGATTTACTAGGTGGTTGGGTCTATCTCATAGGGCGCATGTATGGGGTGATTTTGATGAAGTGACCTGAGGTTTTTTTATCTTCCTTCTAGATCCAGACTGATGGTGGAGGTGGTTGACACATTGATTGGTTCCTAATTTTGGCTCTGGCGGGGTTTTTTCCTCAAATACGCACAAGATGGACCTAGATCCATCATCTCCCACTAGTGTGGTGTTATCCAGGTATTCAGTATCTAGTTCGACTAGATCGGAGTTATCAACGATGATTCATTGCATGAATCCCAGCATTTCGCGGAATCGAGAAAGGTGTGGGCACCATTGGGTATGATGGTTTCATGAAAAAATGTGGTAGCTATGAAAACTACGTCTAGGTTTGTTTGTCAAGTTGAAGTGTAGGTTAGGGTAATACCTCCTAAATTCCTGTATCTTGGGACATTGTTTTATGAAATGATTTGATTCATCACATTAAGAGCACGTGGAGTTATGTTGCGGTGTCACTGATTCTAGTTGTCTCCAAGCATGGCAAGAGGTTGAGGGACTAGAGGATGTATATGAGCAAGAAGCTTCTTCCCGCATGACATAAAAAATGGTTTTAGACCCATCATCTGCTAGTAGTGATGGGGTCGTGGTATTTGCTTGGGTGAGTGCACCTAAATTCATCTTGATATCGAGGGATTTTGGTGTAATGATGATTGTAATTCCTGTGTTTTGTGCATATGGCACATGCATGGTTGGTGCACAATGCCTAATAACACATGGGTGTGCTCTTTTCTCCAATAGGGGGAGGAGAATTCATTGCAACTTTTGGAGCATGCAGAAGAGCATTTAGCTTATCTAAATTAGGGCACATATTGGTGGGGTGCCCAATTACTTCACACAAATCACAAGGTGGAGGTACCCTAGAGGAGGAAACATTTGAAGCTTCTTCCTTCTTTCCTTTTTTATTATCCCTTTTTCCGGCACCGGTTGGTGTCGTTGCATGCATTTCTTTTTGTGGGATTTTATCCTAAGGAGGTACAATAGGAATGACACCCGTTGAGGTGATACCTGAGCTTGTCGACATGGCTTGAGGGGCCATATACCAGACTGGTATCTCCAAAGCCATATTGGGTAATGAGAGAATTTCAATGACTTAGTATGAGACAAAACCAAGTGGGGGGAATAAGAAGGGTGTTTGGGTGATAGCGTATGGTAAGATAGAAGGATAAGGAAAAACATTGTTGTTGCTATCTGAAACTAGTTCTTGATCCTCATGGGTGTTTGATGAACTCATCATGCACACTAGGGCTCCTGTAACTAAAGGGATATCCTACATCATAGCTGGGTCTCCTGGGAATTTCCTGAGGAGTGTTTATGGATTAAATTGATCGGGCCCAAATTCAGTGTAAGTGGTGACCAACTTGAGAGAAGATAAAATGAAAGGCAGCACACCATCAAGTGCAGTTAATGTCTTCTTCTCTTAATATGTGAGTTGGTTTATTGTAATAATTTTCCATCATGGGGGAACACCATTACCCTCAATACAGAAGATGTTATTGTTGACATTTCGTACATATAACTTCAGACAAGAAGGACATTATAATCTAATTGTGCGTCCAATACCTCAATGCATATGACCACAGTTTTACCAGCCAGTTGTACTAGAATACCTTAATATAGACCTATGGGAACAAAAGGGCCCCCGTCATACACTTTGAGAGTGATGTTAGAAGTTTTGAGTTCAAGGGATCCAATTTTTTTCCAAACTAATTTGGACATAATACATGTGGTTCCCCTTCGTTGACTATGCAATGATGGATGGTGATATTCTGGACTAAGATCAGGATTTGAAAAGTGTTGACTAATGGTAGACGTGGGGTATATTTATCCAAGTCAAAGACCATTAAATCATAATTGGCAAGATTGATTGATCCTAACGTGAAAAGTAAGGATTTCCGTTGGATTGGGAATTATTGCAAAACTTCCAATGTTGACATAGCTAAAGGATTTTGGGCTAAGTCATTGACTATGCTATAGCTATGAGAAGCCTTTTAGTTTTTTCCCACTCACCATAAAGGACCATTAACCATATTTTGGATGGTCTCAATGGCATATAGAGGGATTGTTAAGGTTATTGTATCTCTAGCAATAGTCAAGGTGGAAGGATTGGTTTTTGGTGGATTTCCGTACTCTCATTTGCGTGTCTGCAGGAGAACATCTTCCCCTACCATGTAAATGTCACGGTTTGAGGCACTTTGGGAACTTCCTTTAGAAGAGTTTTGGGAGTTTTCCTATTGGGTATTTAACACTCCTTAATGGGGGAAGGGATGTTGCATCACTCTAGGTTGTTGGTTTTCCCCCCTTGCACCCCACTGTCTTTCATCCTTTTCAAGTAAGGGAGTTGTGGACAGTGGTGGGTGTAATAACCATACTCACCATAAATGGCACAAGCATGATTAGTTCGTAGACTAATATTATTTTTTCCCTTTGTGGGTTGTTATTGGTTGGTTGCTAGTTTTGGTTCTGGTTGGGGTTTTCCCCTAGTCGGTGCCTGTGGAGGTTGTTGTTTATTGTTTCACCCCTAGCCAAGATCTTCTTTTGGCTTTTTCTTTGGTTTTTTCTTAGAAACATTTGGTGGGTTATCTCTATTCATTTGTTCATTTGATTATTTTTGTTAAGTAAGAGAAGGCTTCACTACATTAACCCCGACATTGGCTTGTGCTGGCGAGTTATTCTATTGAGCTGCAGGGAAAGAGAAAGATTGGTTCCCTTATCCTTGACTAGAATATAAGTTCTGCGAAGGAGGAATTGGTTCTACATTACTAGGGGGATATGGGCCACCTTGTGTGGTAGGCTGTTGTCCACCATACGTGGTCTGATATTAGTTAAACTACATAGAAGGATTATGCATAAGCATAGGTTGTCCAGGGTAATATGATGTGTAATGTGGTGGTGCTTTAGCACCAAATGGTTGGCCATTATAATTGTATTTAGGGTATTGGAAAGTGTTGTCGGGATGATTTTGGGCTATGGTCCCAATCAATTCATTGGTAGCATTAGATGCTCCTAGTGTATCTTTAAACATCTACAGGAATGGGGCTTCTAGAAGCACATGGTAGAGATATCTAGGCTCAGTGTATCTAAGATCTAATTGTTAAGCTTTGCTAATGGCCTCTTCCTCATTTTTTAGGGATGAATTTTCCACATCTTTTGAGATTTCAGATGTGAGATATCTCAAAAACAAGTCAAGGAGGACTTTTTCTTCAAACTGTGATGTACACAAGCTATGACATTTCCCTCACTCATGTATATGATCTGATATGTGTGTAGCAGGTGTTTTTTTGAAGTGGGCGAGAAGTTCCAGGCCCAAGTCATGACGGTCCAGAAGCTGGAAGAATGTTAGGAATGTTGTGGCTAGGCAAGCAAAGTTCCCATGTGACGCATAAGGTTGGTAAAAAATACCATTTTGTTGTAGACCATGTAAGGGTGCGTTGAAACACTCGCAATCCAATAATATCATATGTGATATTATTGGACTAACACCATAGGTGAAATGTCATGACATGGTTTCTTGGGTCTTCTCCATGCTTCCCTTTGAATTTTGGAATGTCTAAAGGGAGCTTGGTGGTCATGGTTGGCCAATTCTAGTCATGTGAAATCAGGTCATTGGTTAGCTTACTTAAATCAGGAAGGTTAAAAGAATCTAAAAATGGGACTTGTGATTTTTCTGCCATCGTGTGGTGATTTTGGCCAGCTATGTCTATGGGGATTCCCTAATGAGGATGGTCACACTAGTGAGTGTCGTGTGGACTCCCAGGAGGGGAGTTATGGGGGCTCCCTTGAGGGGCAGTGAATGGGCTACTTTAACAAGGTTGAGTTCCAATAAAATTTGCAATGATAAATTAATATCCTATAATGGTAGTTGTATGGTGTCTTATGTGCCTAAATGGTGAGAGACCTCACACTCCTCTTGGTAATGGAGGGAGATTTTGAAAAAATCTAAATCGATGGGAATTCATGGGGTCCCCTATGGTTTTGAGTAGAGTGTGTGATAATTTTTTTGATTGAGAGAAGGAGATGATTCTCAAAGAAAATATATCACATACATAAAACAAATCAAAAATAACATGATTACTTTCCCTTTAACTTTAGACTATGTGTTCAATCAAACAAAAAAATGTTTTTCATTTGTTTTTGTGTATGATAAAAGATCCTATGAAGACATATTCATCCTTGTCACTCTCAAAGTAATTGGACCTTGAGAATATATCTTCTGATGGGTACTAGGGAAATGTCTCGAAAGAACTAGCAACACCTTCGAGTAGTTAAAGAATCAACCAAGGTAATGGATGAGGCTTTGGTGTTGCCCGCACATCCACCTTTAGAATTGGATGCCATAAATTTTGGAAAATAAAGTACATTCGTCCCACATGAGAATTCAAGTATTTACCTTCTTGGTAGTCAGTTACTAGTACGATCATTAGATGGGTCAGGTAGCCCCAAATAGTACCACATGCACTAGACCTAAGTCAAACCCCCTCTGTATTAGGTTTCTTCCATGATCAAGTATTCTTTCCATGGGATGCTTGAAGGATTTTAAGCTCCCTAAAAAGTCAAGTGCTATGTCTCAAAGATGTAACATGACCATGGCGGCTTATGGGATGCCTAACCCTAATGGTCATAACCTCAACTATAAATTATTTGGTGGCCCCTATGGGAAATTTAGTTGGTTCAAGTTATGATTTCTTTTAAGTCTTACTTTTCTTAGGGTGTGAGATGTAAGCTAAAATAATTTTACCAAAAGCTCTGGAAACTAGATGCCTTCTAATACGAAGCTTATGGAAGCTTAGTATGTGATGTGTAATTGTGTGCAAGTGAGCATGTGAAGTGTGATAAGATGTGGATATTCGGTGATCTGTTACAATACACTCCTAATTACACTAGATTTCAATTGTTCCTTTCATGAAAGCGAAATGATGTGCAGATAATGGGTCTCTTACTCTTTCTCCTATTACACTATGTGTGACTAAAGGGAGATGGGAAACACAAGTGCTTTAAGAAATCTTTCATATGCTAGCCCAGGTTCACCTAAAAGATGCAAGGGAAGTAGATATTACTTGATTTCTATAATGACACTTCACCCTAGCCCCAAAACTAATGAAATGAAAATATGCTTTGTTTAGTAACAAGATTTGTAGATGATAGGCCACTTACTTCTTTACTAATTAAGCTATGTGATTTGCAAAAACTAGCAAAATAGATTGAAAAATATGTGTGGAGACCACTTACTTTTCCCCCTAATTAAGCTATGCAAGAATTGCAAATAAAAATAAAGATAATTTGATTACCCTACAAATTGTGATTAGTAGAGAAATTAAGTAATCTAAAATGCCTAGAAAAAAATGCAAAAGTGAAGGAAATTCACTAAAGGATTCCAATCATCTGAAAAAAGTGAAATTACAAGGAATTATTTGCTTTCTGGAAAATGCATGAGTTTTCCCTACACAGGCGCAGTTGCACTTCTATCTGAGAAAAAGTTGTGGCCTACGTGTCTGCCTGTCTATCAGAAATCCACACAGTCAACAGAAAAACTATAAACAGGTAAGTTTCTCAGCCACTAACAAGTCCAAAATATCCTACAAAAATTCCATAGAGTTGATGCAAACCTTGTGAGGTGATAACACAAAGAGAAGGTCTTGTAAACACAACCATTTATAGTAAAGAAAAGAAAATAGTGGAGTCACCAATCTTGTTGTAGTTTTTTTGTAGCAATGGTGTACCAAAAGACACCCTCTTAGCAATAGGTTGTTCCCTACAAAGAAAAACAAGTAGTTTGGTTGTTATCAATGGACAAGCATGAAGAAACAAAGTATTGCAAATGGTGGAAACAATACATAAACAAACATAAACTAGGAAAAAGAGATAAACACATAACTAACGCTTAATGAAGCAAACAAGTCAACATAATTATGGAAAATGGCTCCCTTTATTAACTGTTTGTGGTAGAATATGAATACAAATAGTAGAATACTAAACACTTGAAGAGAATTATTTGAGCTATGGTGATCAAAAATCTTCAGCAAGGAGGTTATTTTCTTCATTCTCTTGGCAAGATTCTCCTCTCTATCCAAGAAGTATCAAGGCTTTCTCAACAGTGAAATCATATCCACACTAGAGTGATGGAATGCTAAGAAGAAATTCTGCCAAAACAATAGTGCTCTACTTCTTTTGCTTCAATAATGAAATGAAGGTTTGATTTGATAGCAATTTGGCCAACATAACATTGCCTTATTTTTTTCTCTCCCATAGCTTGTTTATATAGAATTTTTTGAATCCCTTTACCCTCTCTTGGTTCATGAATGAAAATGACTTATGAGTAGGACAAGAGGATTCCTTTGAGGGTTGCATATCTTCATGGAAACCCAAATTTGATTGTCCTTGAATAAAATCATGTCAGGTAATCATCTTCCAAGTGTGGGAAGTGGTCATGAATTGTTGAGTTAGCCATTTCTTTGACCACACATATTTAGAGGAAAATATCATGTGTCATGCGGATATCGAAAGGAAATCTGCATAGTCCTCAATTTTTAATTCAGTATACATTGGAACTTAGGAGAAATTAATTTTTTTGAACTTGATAATGTCTTCAGCTGGAAAATATTTACTTGTGCCTTCTGTTGGACAAATTTGTGCATCTTTTGGATTGCACAAATATGTGTACGATTTTCTGGTGTTAACAAATGTGGTCCTTTGAAAAACTCTTTCTAAAATTAAATCCAACATCTACCTCTAATATTGAAGTAATGCATGATGTAGTATACATCATGTGGGTCCTTATACTACTAATATAATCCTTAGAGTAAAAGAGTATAGTTTGTTATGTTGAAAACCTTGCAAACCTTAACTTGAAAGGATAGGTAATAGGTTTATGGTCGTGAAAAAGTTAATAGATAAAATAATCCTCTTGTTTTAGTAATATTTTTTGTTTAACCTCATGGACAAGACCTATCCTATTGAGGGCACCACAGAACCCACAGTGTAAAGGATTGAAACAAAAGTTCATTACTGCATACACATTTACAAGTTGAAATGGGGTAGAGTAATCCTGGATTGTTAAGCAACAACATTACACTAATGTCAATGTCCATGGGTTCATTGTATAATGAAGATTAGTGCTCTCCAAGGCCAAAAATATTGTTGCCTTTTGATATCACTATGTTTTAGGCTTGTCACTTAACATATTCGATTTTGTTTGTTACCTTTCCCTAGATTTATTTTCCATAAGATAGTATGAGGACCGATGGAAACCTATTTCAGAACGTTTTTCTCATGCAAACATCCTATTAAAAGGATATTTTTTATTTAGTCAAATACCTTGTAGACATTAACTTGAAAATATAAGAAATAACATGTCAGTCATGGAAAAAATAATTGATAAAAGAAACCACTTGTATGGACAAGAGACATCCTATTGAGTGGGATTAATTTCCCACGATGCAAAAGAGTGAAAGCAAATTCCATTATTACATGCACTTTTCCAGACAGGACTAGGGTAAAGTAATCTTGGATTGCTAAGCACCAGTGTTATACTAAATTCAATTACCATGGGTTGGTTGTATAATGAATATAGTTCTCTCCAAGGCCAAAATGATATTTCCTTCTGATATCACTATATCTTATACTTGTCACTTAAATACATGATTTTTAATCTAGTTGAGCCAATAATTTGATAATGACCTAGATAAGTTCTTATAGGAAGTTACATTTTTAAGCAATTACATCTATTAAGTTACTAAGATCTCTTGAAATGCATGTTGAGATATGAGATATTCAAGTTTGTATATTATGGATTTCTAACATCTTTAATACCATGGGCATTATGCAACCCCTCTTATTTTACATTCATTTTACTCACCACTATCCCTTATCCTTGTTGCTTAACATACATAATTGTGTATTTGGCCATTCCAATAATTTGATAATGACCTGGATAAGTTGTTATATACACTTCATGATGATTAGCTCTACTATCCCTTGGAATGCAAGTTGAGTTACATACTTTGCAAGTCAAGATATAAGATCTTCAATCTTGTAATTGATAGGTTTCTAATATTTTTTATTTCTATGGCCATTATGCAACCTATAACATTGCACATTCATTTTACTTATGACTCAGAAATGACAAATGTGTCACATTCCTTATGCCCAAAACTACATGTTAAAATAACAATTTAACAAAGTCAAATAGTGTGTATTCAAACTTGATCTGTAGCAAGGCTTTCTATTTTGAATTGTTATTTCTTGTGTGTTCTGAAATCCATTAGTTTGATCTACAACAGGACCAAGAAGTAGCACATTAAACATTTTCATTTCAAACACTATATTACCATACACAAAACATTGTAAATCAAATGCATGCACCACGAAAAACAATTCAAAGGTAAAAGTAAGAAATTTTATAGCTAAAGAAACACATAAGTGAATGTAATTAATAATTCAAAAGTGTCAATATATTTAAGTTTCACATTACTCACCTCCTTGAGTCTAGATAGAAGAGGTTGGACATGTTTGTTGAGGAATTTTACCACCAATTGATAGAAAAGTGGAGCTTGGTCCACAAATAATGCATGTTCATTCAAGCATTGTAACCTACTACACAGAGAACAAACAACATTAACAAGGAAAACCTTCATTCAGATATTAACTTATGTTTGGACAAATTTATAGTTCGTAAATCTTGAATCATTTTATATCATACCAAAATTATTTTCCAAGAGTTTTGAATCTCATTTATGAGAATTTTTAATGTATTTATGTTTTGTATGGCATTTAAAGTCTTTCTAAAATGTAAAAGGTGATTGTTGGCTTGATGGGGCCTGACCCAGGTTCATATTCATTTAGCCAAACAAATCCATGTACTACTGGCCCTTTCAGCAACAGCCCGCGAAGTGCGGATTGAGGTCTCACTTGAAGCAGTATGGGGGGATGCTGGAACCAAGTTTCCACACCCTTGAGATGTCTAGGGGGTCGATTTAGTCCAACTGTGAATACCTTCACACAGGTCACTTTGCGGACTTTCCTGACTTGCGAGGCCTTCGCGCCCTGTTATACTTGACTTCGCGCAGCCCTAACCAAGGGCTGAGGAGCTTTGCACTGCTAAAGTGGTGATCTACACTATTTCCCTAAGTCACACTGCAGATCTTACTTATTTTCTAATAAAAATTAGTTATCTTCACATAAACAGATACTTTATATTATATTCACTTATTAAGCACATTCACATAAGTTCTCACAGAAAATAAATAGTAAACTTGTGATTCATACTCAATATATTTCAATGCATAAAATAGGAAAAGATATGTAAGAATATTGTAAAACTTCTCTTTGTAAATGCTTCAATTGGTTACAGACTCAACCTTCCCTACACACTCCACTGTAGGGGTCCACGCACTCAGCTGCGGACTACTAGGCCTCTGCGCACTTAGCTGCAAAGCCTTCTCCTACTCTATGACCCAAAGACACGACTCTACACTTAGACTCAATGCTTCATGGATTGATTTTCTCTATGATCATCTCTTTACACTTAAAGCCTTACTCTATTTATACAATCCCATGGTCCGCAGACCATGGGTAGATCTCTCAAACTGACATTACATTACGAAAATGAGGGCAGACAACCCTCTGACTCGTTTAGCATCTTCGTGGTCCGTGCCCACAAATCACCCAGTATTTACATCGAACTTAGTCAAAACTTGGGCTTTAAGCCTCAAAACTTGTCTTGGGTGGATCCCATGCCCAACAGGCCCCTAACACAAACATCGTGACTCACCCTCAAGTCACTCTATCAGTGCAAAGATCTTCACATGGAGACCTCCCAACTCTCCTCGGATTGTTGCAAGGTCGGTAACGCACTGAGCGACTGCCTGTTGCATCTCCTGCATGCATTGTTCTGAGACCACGGTGTCGGAACTACTCCCCTGTATTAGTTCCTACATCCCCTGCATCTGTTTATAGTCCCACGCCTTCTTTTAGCTCCCTGGAGCACTAAGATTGTGCTTCCTACAGCTGGTCAAGTGGTCGCGCCACCTGTATAGGGTTTCAACTGGCAATCCATCAATTTTCCTGGAAAAAGTCCCCCTTTTATTTTTACTGTCTGCATCACACACTTTACCATCTGCACTGCACCACCATGGGTGATCCCTTTAGTAATGTGCGATCCAATCCAAGGCATCAAACTGAACAACTCTCGGTGGTAGTCCCCAAATTTGTCAACGTAATTGTGCGCACCCTGTTTTATCACCTCGATTTTCTTATCGAGAAAATCCTTCTTTGTTTCTTCCTCAAGCTTCCTCACTTCTACTTCCACCAGAGTGCTTTTCTCCCTTAACCACACTCTTTCTTCCATGAGTTCTTGGAGCCTAAGATCACCTTGTTGGATTTCTTCCTCAGGTCCCATGTGTTCTTCGTCGTTCAGCTGCGCAATCCCTTCTTCCAAGGCTCCACGAACCATCATATCTACCAGCGCTGCTATGCACAGACTAGGAATATTATACTCTGCTGGGACTACAGCGGTTTCTCCATAGGCCCTCTTATAAGGCATCTATCCCATCAGTTTCTTGCAGGTTGTCCTATAAGCCCACAAATCTGCTAGTTCGCACATTTCCCAATCACTTCGCTACGCATTATATACCCTGTTCAGTGCTTCGTACACTTCATTAAAGGCTTCTGCGTGGGTAACCTTTTGCACACTCATTCTTTCTGCATTCTATCATCCCAACTGGAGGGACTGTTTGTGTAATTGCCTCACCAACGCATTCTTATTTATCGTGTTCCCTAGCATGAAGTCCAAATGCATCCACGTAGGTTGTTTATCATATGCTTATACCCACCTGAACAAATGCACGTGCGAATCATCCCATCCGTCATTTTTGTCTATTAGTCACATCTGAGGTTTCCCAAAATGCATGTGCATCATTCTCCTACATTCACGCTAGTCCTCAAAGCTTCCTTGGTGCATACCCCACCACCTCGTGGGCATAGCGCATAGTACCCACTTCAGAGCCTTGAAACATTGTTGTTCTAGTAACTCCCTTTCAAATATGTTCAAGAAATCATCTATCTCACTTAGCCCATCATAAGTAGGTAGATCCCTTACTTCGGTCGATATGCAGCGCAATGATCTTGTCATCATATTACAGTTTAGCGTGGTCACCTCATGCTACCGGTTCTGCCATCACTCTATCGCCTCATCAGAATCTGATGTATAGGAGCTTTTGCGCTCCCATGAGATTCGTCCATCTGCGATGGGATTTACCCAGTCTTGCTCTCAGTTATCTTGTAGATCCAGTCCAAATTGTTCTCACTTTAATAGTCACGCATTGGCTCTGTGTAGCGCGATCCTTCTGCAGGGTCCAAAGGTATGACTACACGCAGAGACTTTTTCTCAAAAATCATATTACGCTTCTTTAGATTTATCACCCTATTCATGTTAGTGGCCCAATCAATTCCTAAGAGTGTGGGATAGGGATTGTTGTCATCAACAATTTCTATCACTTCAAAGTCTACTAGCATGCTTGCTCCTTCAATATCCATGGTGATTCCCTGCAATCTCCCCATGGATATTATCCTTTGCTGGTTTGCCATTCATAGCTAGATAGGAGACCATTACAGCGTAGGCCTTCCCATGTGCTCCCATGTCTGCCTCGGCAGAACGTTCATGTCTGACCCTAGGTCCAAAATTACTTGGTCCATCTCATATTCTCCAATCTGCGCTATCAACCTCATTTCTCTTCCCATCCTCATCGCATGCTTTCCAATCTTCCATACTACATGCAGTTCTCCTGGCGCACTCCTAGCACATCTATTAATGAGTTCTTGCAATCCCTTTACAACCTTGTTGTTGCACAGTAGCTTCATGCATGTTTCTAGGAATTTCATAAGCATTGATGGGTCTATTTCTAGCTCTAGTCTGTCTTTGCTTCCTAAAGTGGAGGCATCAGCGAAGCTCTTCCTAGCTTCCATGAAGGTTTCCTTAGCGTGCTCCAAATCAAACTCTGGTTCTTTCGTCACAGCCTTGCGAACCCAAGTACTATCTTCATATTGTTTGCCTTTATCATCTCTTGTTGTACTTCCACTTCAGAGCACAATGTTCACATTGGGGTCTTCCTCGTGCGGCTCATACCTCATCATATACAGGTTCTGAGCCAGGGGAGGTTGGAATTCTCCCTTATCGTGCAGCCTAGCTATCAGCATAGGACAATCCTCCGTCTCATGATCAAAAAAGGTACAATACAGACATGATGGACGCATTGGATTCATATAGTCACAGGAATAATGTCTTGGCCCCCCACAATTGTAACATATCAGTTGTTCGCGACCTCTTCTAGGTCCTCCTCCACCTTGGCCTCATTCGCGCCCCTAAAATCTGGTTCACGCCACTCCTGCGTTCTGGTCAAGGGGCCGCATTTTGGCTTGAACTCTATAGGTTGGAGTCCTATCCATCATTAGCTCATAGCTTCTACAGGTACACTCATCATGTCCCACCAATCTATAGAAATTATAGAACAATTGTTGCGAATTTTGCATGCACTTCTGCAACATATGACAGTTGTCTATAACGTGCTTTCCTCCTATTTGACAAATCGCGCACCACAAAGTAGGCTTCGCACTAGGTCCTTCTTGTGTGCCTGATCTTAATGGCATCGACCCTCCTCCCGTGAGGTAATTCCAGAACACCAGGCAATGGTCCTTATAATGTCCCTGACCCTTGCATTTTACGCACCATACTTCTTCATGCACTTCCTAGCGAGTTGTCCTGTCCTATTTCAGACTCTGCATCTCTAGGCATAAGTTTTTCAACTATGTGTGGATCTGCTGAACTCCCAAGTTAGGATCCTGTATCGGGGTCTCATGCTGCCTCATCATAATCTCCAAGGCCTCTACCTAGGTTTTTAACCTCTGTTGTGACAGCCCGTTCCTCAAATGCGATGTTAGTGATGCTACAAACCATTCGTGATGTTGCCCATCTGTCAAAGTCATATTAGCTTAGTGAATTGTGCACTTCAGTCTCTGATCTAATTCCCAAGGGGTCTCCCTTGGTAGCATTGTGATTTCCTTGAACCCAATGATCGACTGCACCTCTGACTTCAGCCTGCTAAATTCTTTGCTCAGTGCAATTTGCATATCTGCAATCCCCACAATCGAACTATCATTAGAATGCTTAATATACCAGGACAGCACATGATCTTGCAGATCATTGACCAACTTTGCTTTATTTGTGTTATCATCTATAACTCCTCGCGCTTCCCATACAGCCCTTATCATGAACCAAAACTGGTCTGGATCTTCATTTCCTACTCCCTTGAACACCAACAACTTTATCATGCTTACCATATTGACTCGCAGTGGTGGCAAAGGTGGTACGGGTGAAGATGGGGGTGAAGGCAGTGAAGCTAGTGGTGGCATGGGTGGGGCCAGTATGTGCGGAATCCTATGCCTTATCAAATTGATCGCACTTCTTGGTGAGACCTTCGCGAGCTCTTCCTCGTCTCCTCACGGAGGTGAATTCAAGGGGCTAGTTTCTAGTTCTACACTACCTTCATTTCTGTAAATTCTCCCACTTCACATAGCCACAAACATTAATGTATTGACATAGTCTGCTTTTCACATAGTAGCATTTTAATCCAAGTGTTCAAAGACTTAACGTACATACTTCAGTGTCCTTTGACAAAGCGTCGCTCTGCCTCGCTATAGTTGAATGAAGTATCTATCGCGAACTCAATAATGAATCCTCCTATAATCTGGTCGAGCTAGTGATCAACAACACACGTGATCTTATCCTTCGATGCTTCCATCCTACACACCAACTCTAGGGTCCACACAATAGGACTGTTGAGCTTGCACCTTCCTTGGCAATTTGCTAGCTTTGTAATCCACTCGTACAACTCAGTAGGGAAATATGAAAAGAAATTTTCATGGATATTTGTGTACAAGTAGCAGTCTAACCACTCTTCTTTTGATAGTCACAGATTCCTATTCTTCTGCACCACGAATTCATGAATTCTCCTATCCAACCAACCTTCAATTTCTTTCTTAGTTGGATTCCAATGATATGACATCAAACATCTCTATGCAGATTTTGGTCCTGGCAATGGAACCATTTGTTGGCTTGATGGGGCCTAACCCAAGTTCGGAGTTATTTAGCTAAACAAATCCATATACTACTGGCCCTCTTGGCAACAGCCCATTGAGCGCGGACTAAGGTCTAACCCAAAGCAGTATGGGGGGATGCTGGAACCAAGATTTTGCACCCTTGAGATGTCTGAGGGGTCGATTTAGTCCAACTGTGAATACCATCGCGCAGGTCACTTAACACACTTTCCTGACCTGCGAGGCCTTCACGCCCTGTTATACTTGACTTGCGTAGCCCTAACCAGGGGCTAAGGAGCTTCGCGCTGCTAAAGCAACGATCTGCGCTATTTCCCTAAGTCACACCGTAGATCTTACTTATTTTCTAATAGCAGTTAGTTATCTTCACGTAAACAAATACTTTATATTATATTCACTTATTCAGCACATTCATATAAGTTCGCGCATCAAATAAATAGTAAACTTTCGATTCATACCCAATATATTTCAATGCATAAAATAGGAAAATATACACAGAAATATTGTAAAAATTCTCTATATTAATGCTTCAATCGGTTACAGACTCAACCTACCCTGTGCACTCAACTGCAGGGGTCTGCGCACTCAGTTGCATACTACTAGGCCTCTGCGCACTCAGCTGCAAAGCCTTCTCCTAATCTACAACCCAAAGACATGACTCCACACTTAGACTCAATGCTTCATGGATTGATTTTCTCTCTGATCATCTCTTTACACTTAGAGCCTCACTCTATTTATACAATCCCATGGTCCTCAGACCATCAGTAGATCTCTCAAACCAACATTACATTACAAAAATGAGGGCGGACAACCCTGTGAATCGTTTACCATCTTCGCGCTTTACACTCACAAATCACTGAGTCTTGGGGGGATCCCATGCCCAACAGTGATCCCCTACACTTTTATTTGTTGAAGATAAAAAATGGATAAAATGAACAACCAAAATTGACATGTAGAAATAAAAAATATAGGAATGTATGCATCGAACCATTCTCATGATATATGGAGTTCAAACTAGAAGTGAAAAGTCGTAGTATAGTAAAACTATGAAGACATTGTTGTATGAGGAAGCTTGGGAGCATAAACCACAACTTTCATTCCAAATTTCATAAATGGATGGATTCATGCCATTGTTTCTCTCAACAAATATAGGCAATCTAACACTACTTTGTGATAATTTATTAAACATGACATGTAGAATGGTATAAATTTTATAACTAGTGCCCAAAAAGGTTAGATCCAATGGTTCAATTTCCATGAGGGTATTTCCTAGGCAAGGTTAAATTTCCATGAGGGCCTTTCCTAGAGGCATGAGGACAACTTTAGGTAGTAGTTGAACATGTGGTTGCACCCAAAGGTATTATATTGTAGGATAATGTGACCAATGCACATGCAAGTAAATCAAATCTAGAAAACAAACACAAACAGTCAATCAAAATTCATTGTGGGACATAAAAATACATTACAACACTCACAACTAAGTTACTATCAGTATTGGAGAGCACCATTGATATTTTCTGGTTGGTTATAAAGGCCATCAAGGACTTTTACAACAACGGTTTCGTGAAAACAAAAAAGGATTTGAGGCTTGCATACTAGAAGTGGATCATTTCTTTGTGTTGAAATCACTTTTTACCCGCTTAGTTGACCCTATGGACAAGTGTCATGTTGTCTCTCCAAACACAAAGGAGAAAGGAAGGGATATTTCCAACGAATGGAAGTCAAGGATGATGTTGATGCAAACCCTGACAAAGTTGTTCAATGTTTGGAGGCCCAAGCCCTTGCAGTAAGTGACCATTTTTTATTGCAATCGAGCTTCATTAATTTGATCTCCACAAGATTTTTTTTGCAATCACTTGGAAAAAGTATATTTAAATTTTTTTTGGGGATCATAAACTTATACAGAAAATGTGAAAGGTAGGGTATCGAACCATGACTAGAGAAAAAAGAAAGGGGCAAGTGGAAAGGACACAATGCAACGAGGGGATGATGAACTTCACAAATACTTCCAATGACAAGCTTGTGATTTATGAAAGCTCCAAGGATATATATTATATAATATAATATATATATATATATATATATATATATATATATATATATATATATATATTATATATATATAATAATATATATATCTATCTATGACAAAAGGATATTTCATTCAAGGTCAAAACCACAATGGTGACAATTTTAGAGGTCGAGGTGGATGTAGAGGTAGAGGTGTTCTAGACTCTATAGCACAAAGGCCACACATGAGGGGCTTTCTCTTCATCTATTAAAAAACCCTATCTATGTATATAGTAGGCTTGTGGCCATAGGGAAAGTTTTCAAATATTGGAGAAATCTATTAAGGGGAATCCCATCACATTACAAGTAAAATCATCCAACCATACTAAACTCACAAAGAGAAAGCTAGAGATAACTTAGATATAGTAATAGCTTAGCGTGATCCTAAAATTTCCACTGAGTTGGATTTTGGGTTTTAAGAGCCCAAAATTAAGAAAATGTAAAATAAACATCAATGGAGATTCCCTAGTCGGCGAAAGAGGCCCATTATCATTTCCCCCAAATAGTTCAAGTCAAATAACTAACATGTTTTTCCTTTGTGGGTCGCATGTGTTGTTTCTCATAAAAAAAAATATTGTTGATAAATATAAAATCATTCTCACATACTTTCCAATGAAAAAGGATAAAATTAGCCACAATTAAAATTTTGTATAAAAATGTCAATGGGAGATTTCCTGGTTGGTGAAAGAGGGTCACCTTCATTGCCCTCACCATAGCTCAAGTCTCCCCAATAATATGTTTTTCCATTGTGGGCCACTTGTGCTTATGCTTCTACTAGTGCGTGTCCTTATGTTTTTAGTTTGGGTCAACTGCAAGTCATAGTCAACTTTACCAGAATAGAAACCCTCACTCACAACTTTGAAGCAAAAATTTTCCAATTTGAATGTTGCAAGTTAGTAACATTAGTTGTAATAGTACCGACATGAAAAATTGCCACATATAAAAAATAAATGATTTACAATATCATTCCCACACAACAAATTAACAATCAAAAGAAAGGCACATCATCTCAATATTACATTTTATAAGGTGATAATCAGGAGACCAATGCAAAGTCACATTAAATAAATGATAATAACTAGAAAAGGTCAATAATTTACAAATTTAAACACCATGTGGCTACTTATAGGGAGTTCTATAAGAAATTGTTAATATCTAAATACAACTCATTGTAAAATGAAGGCTTAATTCTAGAGACAATAAACTAATTGTTAAGGACAAACAATGGAAAATTAAAATATGATGATACCCATATTAGGGATAAATGAATAGATACAGATATAACAAGTATCATTAAAACTATGAGATAAGTATAGTTTGAGACACCATATATCAGAAAATATAGAATGATTATAATGTTAGAGATGATGGTCATATTTAGCACTTATACATGTTAATTAGTACTTGCATTTAATAAAGAATAATAAAGTATCATCAATATAGTTGTGTTATAATAAGGAAACTAATGTATTAACTTGTGTAGTTAGGTATTTGGAAGTTACAGACTCCTCTCCTACTAATTTGTAATGAGAATATGCCTCATCTAATGAATAAAATCAATCAATCCACTCTTTTTCTCATTCTTATATGAGTATTCCTACCTATTCTTATGTGTTAAAACTTGCATGGTGTCAAATCCAAGTGAATAGAAGAAGGGATGATGCCAAAGAAGTAGGTGAAAGAGACAAGGGATTGTTGTGACTAGAGAAGCAATTTAGGTACTTCTCTGACACATTGAACAAAAGATAATTAAAGAAAAGAAGAGGTAGGATGAATCCAAATCATAATACAATTGTGTATGGTTTGGTTTTATGAAATTGGACCTCCAAAAAATGGTGTGTATTGTGTGGAATGTTAGATCCAAATAAATTCAAAGCCACCACCATGAGAAGTAAAATCATTGTGTGAAAAATAGCCGCTAGTCACTTTTAAAGACGTTTCAATCAAAGGTTAAACAAAACCATCTCCTAGAACATGAGGAATCCCACAATTGAGGTCATGGTAGAAGTCAGAGTAATACGAGTCAAAGAAGTCGTTGGAAAAGGTCATTGCCCCCTTTTGAGCCATTGAACTACAACCAAAGTTTATTGATGTGTGAGGAGTGAATAGGGTCACCATCATGAGAATAAGCCATTGTTCTAATTGAATTGTTCACAAAATAGGAAACCACAAGAGAAAAACACATGGAATAAGCCACCAACACATTTCAAAGATTATACCTATGTAATGAATCATCAAACTATGTCAGATATTATGCCCATAAAGTGTTATCCACCAAAGTGTGTCATGGTTAGGGATTGGTAAGCCACCACTTTTTTAATATCTCACCGTGAGTCACCATCTATGGGAATGACTTGCCATTAAGCAACCTAAATATGTAGGAGCCATCATTTAAAGATGCATCCCAACCTGTAGTAGAGGATAACATAGGGCCAAAGGAATCATGGAGTCTAATTAAAAAAAAAAAAAAAGTAGTCATATTAAGAACATAACCATCGTATAAAATATGAATTTTTATGATTACTAAGCCTGTATTATATGTGTATTAATTCTAAAGAAGACTATTTTGAAAAATGTTTATGCTTTTGTATTCAAAAATCAAAAACTAGGTTTTGTCAGGAGTTGTTTTTTATGATTTTCTGGGCTTACAACAACCACAACAAAAGTGTTCAAAGGTTCAAATATTTTTGTTGTTATTAAAATTGGAACATCATTTCCCTGTTAATAATTTGTCAATAGAATTACTTTAGACATGTTCCTCGTATTAAAAAAATTAAAATGGCCAATTTATCTCACATAATGTTAGATAAAAAGGAAAGGTTAATCTAAATCACGTAAAAAATAATTCTTTCCATATTTGAATATGGATGTTTGAAAAACCTTGTATTGGGAAAGATATGTGAAGTGAAATCATTGTATATGCCCAGGAAAAATATGATGGAAAGAATTGAGACGTCATGATGTTGATTAAGCTCTCAGTGATGAATGAGATGCTTCCCGAAGCTCAAGATGGTAATGATCCATTTTTCATGTGAGGGAATACATATAATATAAAGGTAAGGCGTTTTTATGTAATAATGATACTCTCAATTAAAACGGAGAAATCCAACTAGGCTTGCAAAATCATTTGCTAAAAATCAAGGTTATTAGAAATCAATTGACAAGACAAGGGAAGAAAATGACATGGTGGCTATAAATTTGAAAATTTTGTCTTCTCTTTATGAAAATCTTACTTATACCTTAAACATTACTAATACCAATAAAGATCCAACATTTTAGCAATTGAGCACAAAGCTTTCACAGCAACACAGATGGAAAAAGCAGTTTTGCAATAAGTGTAGGATTGGGACTTCTCCAAAACAATAAATTTGTGCCTCTACCAAAACCCAAGATTTGTAATAGAATCCATAAACTATGTTACCTCAAGTGGTCTCTGTGGAGGAAGCCTAGGTTGTAAAGGTGGAACTACATCTTGAGATCTCTTCTAGCAGTTTTTCTATTGATTTAAACTAACACTTAAAGAATCAGAAAAATAACAAAATAAATAAACAAACAATTTTATGACTAAATAATACTTAAAAATACTTGAGTGCATGAATACCTAAATTAGTTCTTCTTTGTTTCAAGAATAATCTATTGGAGTAGTCTAATCGTGGAGCAAACCTCCTTCATTTGACAGAGTAGCAACAAAGACAACATTGACTTTGATGTTGATCTATTGGATCGAGGGAGGTTTGTTCCAAGATTATCCAAAGGCCAATTTAGTATATAATTAACATGGCCAACTAGGTGAAAGTGTAATATCTTATGGCCCCTCACCCTCCCCCCAACCCCACATCACTCACAGTTACCCAGTACACAGTCTATCTACTCGGAAATAGTTGAAAGTAACATATTAAGGTTCATGCATTGACACTAGCAAAACAAATTCACAAAGAAACATATGTGGTTTTGTACATAAAGAAACATATAGTAACCATTCATTAACATATAACATTCATTCATCCATTCATTAATCATAGACACAAAATACTTCATCCAAATAAATTTTATCACCAAAAATATGTTTTCATAATATGGTACATGATATTTCTAAATTATATAATTACTATAATCATTTATTTTCCATTTTCTTTATTTTTGAAATGTATTGAGAAATGATGTCGTTATTTCATTCTTCCCCTTAAATTTTTATGGCTTATGCAAGTCTTCATGATGACCTATTCATGTACTAATGACTTCTAGGCTGCTGCAAGGGAGGTGGATCATCAACTACAAAAAGAAACAAATATTAAATTGATATTTTTTGTTTTATTATTACAAGTATTTCATTAACAAAAAGAGCATTAGAGTGTTATTTATCTACTTGAGTAGCAGAGGCATCTAGAATAATTTTAGATGTGGCCATATGTTCCTTTTCTTATATAGCATCATCCTCTCCGTGTTCAAGAGTTGAAACAGGAGAGGTTATAATTGATACACCATTTGCAATTAAATATTTTTGATAATAAACCTATTTCTGTATGAATAAAAAGTGAGGCTACCCCATTTTTTAGTAGAGAAAAAGAAGTAGCTTTGATGCAGTTTACAACCAAAGTAACAAAGTGTTGTAGCACCTGCAACACCATCCAAAATTTTGTCTTGCATCCAATTTCGGAGCCTTCCTTGGTTTTTCCCCTAATGATTACAAACACCCGGCCTCATCCCATGAGCTCATCTCGAGTCTTTACACCCTCTTTGCTTAATTGTTCACCAGTCGTCTTTTAGCATTTTGGTTGCAATGTCATGCTTACGGTCTTGTTATGGCTATGTTCAATGTTTGTCTTTGTGTGTACAAGTTGTTTTTTCTATGTAAGCATCAGTCAAACTCACACCTGAATTTGTATGCAATGTCGTGCAAGCATTGTCACGGTCATTCAATGATCTATCTCAAGTGTCACACTTGTCGCTTGCACCCTTTGGTCAGTCACACTAAGCATATGTTGTGTCGTTGGTTCGAGGTGTCTTGTCATCAAGTCATGTTGAGTGTGAGTTTGCAAGGTCATGTACACGAATTCACTCACTCACACACTTAATCATTTTGTCGAATATCTATCGACTGGACCACCCTCCATCAGTTGAACCTCCATTGAAATGCATTGTGCAGACTTCGCCCTTAGTGACCAAGCATTGTTGCCCAGAATTGCGTAGAGCTTGAGGCTACTCCCAGGCAGTATACACTTTGAAATCCTGGAATCAACCTGGTTGACTGTCACCCAGAACAACACAGAAGTTGCCCAATAATTTATCTCAAACTGCAACTTCCTACAAGCCTATCCATCAAGCCTCCCACTGGTCAACCAGAGAATTTGATTGGGTAGTGACCCCAGGCTTCACTCCTCCCAAAAATTGCATAGAATTTGTTAGCTTGCCTTCCTGCAATGACTGAAAAAATTGCACAGACAAGAGGGACAGGCACTCATTTCCTATCACTGCACTATCTCTAAAAATTGTGCAATTCTGTCAGTCAGTCCCCCTGTCGCCCGACTTGCTGCTCCTCCTAAAAATTGAGCAGTTTTATTGGACTGTCCAACAGCTGCCCGACACACTGCTCAGCTTGGAAACTACATAGACATGTATTGCATGACTACCTCCTAGATCTGCATAGTTTTAGCTAGCAAGCTCTCGTAGCCCACTCCAAACCTCCTCTGAAAATATGTGCAGTTTTCATGGCAAGTGACCCATGTTGCCTCCATTTCCTTCCCTGGAAAAATTTTGGAGTTCTTACTCCTAATTGAGCCAGATCACGCAAATGTCACTGTTGTCCTGGATTTCTCAACCCATCATCTTAGAGACCTCTACGCAGTTTTTTCTAACAATGCCCTGGAGCCTCGCATCCCAGCCTGAAATGTTCTCTGAGAAGTTTTAGAGCCTTGTCCCCTCTCCCGGTCACCTGCACCTAAAAATGAAAGATGATGCATCAGGCTAGACTAGGGGATTTCTGGATTTGATGTCATCTTTTCATGAGTGATTGCAGAGACAAGTACATGGATAAGACATGGCATGATGACAAATGGATTGAACAAGGAGAGCATGCTAAGAGACTTGTTTGTGAACGGATGAACACATGAAGCATGCCAGGTACCAACAAAGGGGATACATGCACATGCAACATCAAGCGAATTCCAATACCATCGAAGACTCCGCACACCGTTTCATTCGGAGGTGAATTTATGACACAAAAAGAGCACATTCATCATTCAGCAACAATGCAGCTCGACATGGACACCACCATTAGCATGAATATACCAGCACTGTCATGTCGATTCATGTCATGAGTTGTCTCGGCCACATCACTATTGTGGGCCACACTGCTGTAATTAATTTAACATAACGTAGAAGTCTAAGAGACCCACACACGAAGTTGAAGATTCATGTCAATTGAAGAGTCATGTAAGTCAAACAGTTATGAGGGAAGTCGAAGAGTCACAAGGGTCAAGTTAACCCTTGGCTATATATACCCTCATTTGTGCATGAAACATACGTTTCACCTTGGCTCCTCCCACATAGCCTTGAGAGTCTATAGTCTTTTCTTTGAGGAGCGAGCAGTGGCTCCAACACCCTATTATCGGGGTCAGTGATGTATGATGTACGGATGTGTCTTGGAACTTTCGTTTAATTCAAAACCCTATTAACAGGCCAGCACATTTTCACACATGTATTGTATTCATTTGTAAGACTATTCTTTGGATTCTTCTAATACATGTTGCTTTAATTTGTAATAATATAGTTGAACTATTTCGGTTGTTTTAGTGCATATGTTGTTGGAAATGTGTTGTATCAGTTGTTATCATTGTCTCGCCCGTGTGGACTACTCCGTCAGACACTCAACAGACTCATTCTTGTAAACTTGTTATAATGACTGTCACACTCGTGTGGAATACTCCATTGGGTGTTGTACGTGCAATATGTTCACTTTGTGTTTGTGACTGCTGCATCCATATGGACTACTCCACCGGAAGCTACACATGTCTTGTTTTGTTGTGTTGTGTGCCTCTAACTAAGTTGGGACTGTTCTCTTTCGAATTGAGACTCACTCTCACCCTCTACCTCTGTAGTGAAACAACTTAGGCCCAAGTTACACTAAGCACTCACCAGGGACACGAACCCCATTGTTTGAAGACTAAGTATATCACTCTCATGTGCTGAAAAGCAAGAGCTAAGGCATATCTTTAAGATAATAGCAACTAGGCCATCATACCAGATGGGACTCCTACACCAAACGGTGTGAGGTCTACTTGGGACTTCATACTGGGGAGATCCCATGAATATTGGGGGGTCCAACATCGTTAACATTTATGGCGCTAGATGGAGGGTCACCATTTTTTTATGGTTGAATTTCCTCTCACCCCCAATCATCAATCATCTAGTCAAGGAAGAAACTCACACTCCCTCTCACTTATGCGCAACTCTGAAGTTGGTTACTCCTCTCCTCCCAGACATGAACATGAAATTTCATATCAGCACCTCTGCTCTGTGTTTCCCATCACCCATTAGTTTTCCAAAGAAATCAGATTGATCCCAATAATACAAGATCTTCCATACGCATCAAAGAAGCCAAATACCACTCCCACAGGAGTTATTGTCTCATGAGTGGAAGAAGTAGTTCTTGCCACTCTCGAAGGTCTAGCAAAAGCTGTTGAGAATGGAGAGGAACCTTTAGTCTTTTGACAGGGATAATAGGACACCCGCGTGATCTTGGGCTCAGGCTCTGGAGATGGAGGGGAAGAAGATGAAGGAGGTGGAGGCAGAGATGAAGCAACATACTTAGAGGCGAAACCATTAGATTCTAAAGAAGAGGACGAGGACAAAGAAGAATAATACATGGCTGACCAAAACTTGGAATGGATGACTCTTGGACCATTGGCTCTCACGGGTGCTTTCAACAAGATGCCAAAGTGTTAAGAGAGGATGTTGACAATGTATGACCTTGACAGAACAATGAAGGTAGA
The DNA here is from genome assembly GCA_000404065.3 of Pinus taeda. NCBI lineage: Eukaryota > Viridiplantae > Streptophyta > Pinopsida > Pinales > Pinaceae > Pinus > Pinus taeda. Next base: position 82,319 of record APFE030423487.1, on the reverse strand, counting down.
AGATCACTTACATAACTTCTACCTACAACTGCAGACACTCGAGATACAGTACAATGACATTGCATGCAGATTTTTTCCGTGTACCTTGGATGGCCAAGCAATAGTATGGTATCGCATCCTTCCTGTCAACTCCATTCAGAACTGGGGTATGTTCAGAATAATGTTCTTGGGAAACATTTTTGATGACAAGGCGCTACCATGTTACTCAAAGAGTTAGGTAGTCTTAAGATGGAGTCGAAAGAGAAAGTGAAAGACTTTAACCAGAGGTTTCTACGCATCTTGAACAAGTTTGCAGTAGACACAAAACCTTATGACTCCATCATTGTCGACTATTATATGTCTACAATGCCAACCAATATTGCATAATTCATCAAGCGAGCTGTGTAACCAACGTTACTTGAAAATTGCAAAGAGGTGGTCATTGTGGAAAAGGATCTATGCGTGATTGGAGTCATCAAAGATGATGAACCAACAAAAGACTCCAAATATGTGAGCAAGAAGCCCTAGGCTACTGCGAGTAGAGGGAAAGACAAGGAAGCAAGTGACATTGAAACCCTTACTCCTCTTGTCAAGAATTTGATAATAGATGTGTCTGAGCTAAAGCAACGAATGGTCGAGACATCTGCTAGCAGCCAACCTCCCAGAAAATAGAAGAGGAGAATGTCATCAGGCAGCAACAACTTCACAGCAAAAACTACGTAGATCTCCAACTAAGTGTTCTAGATGGAAATGTGCACGAACTCCAAGTTTTTCTCATTCCATGAAGACTGTTACCCAGAAGGGACTTGTCTAGAATGGAAACGATTTGCGAAATCAGTGTGCAACTATTTGACAAATGTGGTAAACAATATGTAGTGCCAACTGGAAGATGAAGATGATGAAGAAGATGTTGCATTTGATGAGGCACCAAGTACTAGGCAGGAGATCAACCTACATCAATTCCCATGTGCAACACAGAAAATGAACACTGAGAAGCAACCCCCAAAGAAAAGTGGTTGATACAATCTTAGAATTCAAGGGGCTCCTCCTACTATTGGGGAGATGCAAGAAAAGCTGAAATTATTGATGAGGAAGGTTGATCCACCATCTGTCCCAAAGAAGAAAGCACAAATCAAGCTCGAGAAGATAGTTGCAAACAATATTACATCCATGAATAGTAAACTTTAGAACACTCTGTCGGATAGTACAAACGCAAGTATAACCCCAGACAACTCAGTGAGTTTAATTTCTATTGACTACAATATTGTGGAAGATATGAAGAAAAATCGTGAAAACATATCTTTGTTCGAGTTAGATAAGCTCAAGGCTCAGTGGGATATTCTACTATGCACATTGGGGAAAACATCTGCAGACAACACATCCTCTATCAGCAAAGGAGCAAGCACATCTCTCGGTTCACTCACAACTATGCTCAACACACTCTGGATGGAAGAAGCAAACTCTATTTTCCCTCCATTCTCACTCTCATTTGAAATTTTTAACTGCAATGTTCACAACTTTTGGTTGACTCTGCACATCAGCTAATGTCATGCCACTCTCCATTTCCAACAGGATCAATGCACAATGGAGCAAGAAATCTGTGCAGATCATTTAACTAGATTGAACATGCGTACCAGCCATTGGTGAACTTCGGGATGTGATCATTCGATTATCTCATGATGGCCAAGTTCTCTAGTGCATCAACATTGTCTTTGTGGACATACTGGAAGCATATGGCTTACTTCTTAGCAGAGACTGGTCCAGCAAGTTGAATGGAAACTTTGCCACAAACCAGTCATAGTTATGGCTTTTGTACCAAGGAAAAAGAAATCAAATCTGAGTGTTTTCTGAGAGATACATGAAACATAATCTCACTCCCATCAATGGTAAGAATGAACCATTGTCTTTCCCAAAACTCATGTTCGGAAACTACCACTTGGAAACACAACTGGGGTGTTATCTCACACAACTAGCTCCAACCCCACCAAACATGCAGTTGGGTCTCCTTCCTTGCCCAACTGATGGAAATGAAACATGCACAGTACATTGTAACACTAGTAGCAATGGTAGTAGCAGTAGTATTACTAGCGCATCAAGCAGTTTATGCACAAACAAGTTGTGGACCATGTATTTTGATGGATCCAAGACACAAGATGGTTCTCGAGCCAGGTGTGCCTTGATAGACACAAAGCATAGGAAACACTTGATCTCAATATGATTGGAGTTCGAGTGCACGAAAAACACTGTTGAATATGAAACACTCGTATTAGGCTTGCACAAAGCCATTATCCTCAATGTTGTTGCAGTCAAAGTGGTAGATGATTCAAAAATCGTGGTACAGCAGATACGTAACACCATACACTATTTTACACCTCATCTCAAAAGTTATCAACAAGAGGTATGGTCACTGATCTCTAACTTTCAAGCTTTCAACATCATTGTTGTGCCAAGACGGCATAATGCAATTTTTTATGCCTTAGCTAACGCAACTTCTAGGATGACATCACTTAGGGATAGGTTTACTATTGAAATACTGTATATGCCTTCTATCCCTAATAACATAACTAATCTACACTTTTTTACAATGATCAATAGATACTTCACTTCATGGCTAACGTTGATGTCTTCAAGGATACAGCGATTGATGAAGATGACCACGCACAGTCTTTGCAAGCCGCAGTTGATGAAAAGAAAGGAAACCTCATCCCCAAGGGTGTGGTATCTCTTGAAAAAATATAAGACTTGCAGAACCACTTTTAAGGGGCAAGGAACAGCAAAACCCATGGTTCCACCATGATGCATGAACATATCAACTTTGGAATGAAACAAGATTTGAAGTTGGTCAATCTCGGTACATGTTGCACACCGCAGGAGCGACAAGATTTTGTATGCTTGTTCAAGTAGTATTGGAATGTGTTCGCATGGACATATGATGATCTGAAAACATATGACACATGAATAATCCAACATGTGATTCTGATCAAAGAAGGGGTCAAGCCATTTCAACAGAAGCTGAGAAAACTACATCCATCAATTGAACCCCTCATATAGAAAGAACTGACTAAGATGTTGGATGCATAGATCATTTATAGAGTTCATCATTCTATATGGGTTTCTAACTTAGTTCATGTACGTAAGAAGTCTGGGGAGATCCGCTTATTGATTGATTTTCGAAACTTGAATCGCACCTTAGACAAAGACTACTACCCTATGTCGTCGATGGAACATATTATACAAATAGTATCTGGAGCAGAAATGTTTTCCTTGCTCAACGGTTTTTTGGGATACAATAAGTTTCTGCTAGTAGAACGTGATAGACTGAAAACTACCTTCTGTACCAAGTGGGGTACGTTCACCTACAGAAGAATTCTATTTGGGCTTGTGAACGTAGTCACAACCTTTTAGCGCACCATGGACATTACCTTCCCTAGACTGATCGAATAGAGTGTAGTGGTGTACCTTGATGACATGACTATATTTTCTAGAAAATGATCAGACCACACATGTGAATAGAGTGTAGTAGTGCACCTTGATGACATGACTATCTTTTCTAGAAAAAGGTCAAACCACACATGCCATCTAAAGAAGATATTCAAGTGATGCTAAAAATATGGGACATCCCTGAATCCAAAGAAAATCATATTTGCAATGTCTGAGGGGAACATCCTTAGGCACATCATTGCCAGAAGTGGGATCAAGGTTGATCCAGACCGAGTATGGATGATTACACGGATTCCTCACCCAGGCAACAAGAAATCCATGCAATCCTTCTTGGGAAAGATAAACCTCCTCCGGAAGTTCATCTCGGATTATGCGCCGATAATGAAACTTATGAAATACGTGATCAAGAAGGATGTAGTCTACATCTAGGGTAAGAAGGAAAAGAATACATTCACCCATATTAAGCAGGCTATAACAGATTCACCTACCCCTTACAGCCCAGACTTTAACAAGGATTTCTTGCTATACACCTTCGCCTCCAAAAATTCTCTTGCTACAGTACTCACTCAGAAGGATGAGCTGAACAACGAACATCCCATCTCCTTCATGAGCACAAGCATGCAAGGACCTAGACTTAACTACCTTGCCATTGAAAAGCAAGCATACGCATTATACAAGGCGGTGAAACACTTTAGACCCTACTTGTTGAAGAACCATTACATAGTCTTTGTGCCACACTGATGAGCCCCAGAAATGGGTAATTATATGGGATCATTTTGTCTCTTAATTCGACTTAATCCACCATTTTCATTATTTTATTGCATGTTTTTTATTATATTTATGCTAATATAGTGAATTGGGTTAGTCATTATGCCAAAAAGTCTAATGTGTGCTTTATGCAGATTTTTGGTCAATTTTGAGACAAAATCAAAGGTTTAATGAGCATTTGGCAGCCAAATTCGAGGAAGAAAAAGGGAGAGGATTTGTATAAGAGTGTCCCCTTAATTCATGAACCCTTAACTCGAATTCTCCATCAAAAACTCAGAGCATAAGCAGCCACACGAGTGCATCCAAGGGGCAACCAAGCAAGTAAAGGATTGTTGTTTATCTGCAGTTTTGGGAAGTTGAGCCCCTGCATTTTAGGAGAGCTGTTGGAGGCTCGAGTTGTATAAATAAAAAAGCTTAGGTGCTCAGTTTTTTTAGTTGGATGTTAACCAGTTATTAATAGATTTTCGTACTTTTTTGCAGCATTGTGCTCAACTCATTTTCAAGTTCCTTTTTTAGAACAGTTTATGTAATGTGACTGCTATTTTTTATAATGAAAATGAAACAGTTTTTAAGCCAGCACTGATCTCTTTCAGAGGGATGAAGCTCTTGGGATAGGGCCCAACCCAAGCTGCCCAACACCTCTTACTATGTACTTATATGTTTTTGCTTCAGTTCATGAGTTAATTTCTGTTACATAGATTCATTTTACTTTGTTAGATTAGGTTGCTTTTCATGATTTGCATAGTTGTTTTGTGTTTCAGTTGCTCAAGAAAGTTGTTGTAGTGATAGAATAAGATTCAAAAAGGCCAACAGCAAACCCTAATCTCCTTTCTCCCTTCCTAGGACTATGATTTGAGGTCAAGGCACTTCTATTGCCCCGAAACACATAGTTTTTGCTCTTCCATGTAACTGCTAGTATGATAACTTGATTTGGAAAGATTGATATATTGGTTCAGATTCAGTTTATTAGATCATTTCCTATTCTTTTACCATAGATCTCTCTGCATGCTTTTCTGTTCACAGGTTACTGTTCAGCATTTTCTGTTTGTAGGTCAGAAATTAGGTCAAGCTAGAAAAAGTTCTATTTTCATGGTAAAGTTAGTCCTTTCTTTGATCAGTTTTCATAAGTAGATGTGTAGATCTCTTACAAGACACCTCAGCTTACCATAAATCCATAAAGTAGCTAGCACCAACTCACTTCTCATAGATTTCCCAAGTCATTCGCAACATTCCGCCAATCTGCCCTAATTTCTGTGTTTTTCTCCATGAGCTTCTTTCTTGCCATTTGAACAAATCCAACCATCATGTTATTTCTTGATCTTCCTTGACAAGATCCATACACCTCAACACCTTCATCTAACCTTCAGTTACCCTTTTCCATCATTTTTCCACCTTCAAAACTCCAAAAATAGCTCGCGGCCTCCTCCTGTAGATCCTCGTGTAGATCCTCCTGTAGATCCCCTGCAGCCTCCTGTAGAATTTCTTATGAGTGATTTTTCGAAGTCGGGTCACTATGAAAGTCTTCATAAGGGTACTAGGGGCTTCTTAGGACCTTTCCACACCTTCCTCCACCTCTGCGAAAACCAACTCCACCTTCCTTCGCCACCAAACTTCTGCACAATCACAACTAGATAAATCACAAGCATAATAATTTCACATAAAAACACTCAAAAGCACAAAAAGATGTTTTCTTCTCATTTATTTTTAGAAGTAGCTTGAATAAATTCAATTTACCTTTCTAGTAGTCAGTGGCACTCATTTCATCAGTTTTCATCCCTTTTCTTTCAAAAGTAGGGTTAATAGGTAAATTAGGGTTTGCTAGGGTTTGTTAGGGTTTGCGTTACATTTTAGTTTTCCTTCTCTTTT
>APFE030423487.1:44181-55971 GCA_000404065.3 Pinus taeda | reverse complement strand
AACAATAATAATATAAAGCCACAAAAATAACAATAGAGGGATTCTATGGGGCACAGTAATAACAATATGGGGACAATAGGGGCACAACGGTATTAATAAGGGGTAAAACTACAATAGTAATGGGGTAATCACTAGTATTATAGGGACCCAATAGGTATAGTTTAAAAAATTCAGGGACAAATGAGATGGTTGTGATTAAACTAGATCGGTGGCCAGCTAACTGGCCACCCTCGTCCAGTTCAAACAGTTCTCAGCCGAAGTTCACACTGCACGTGTGTCTAGTCAACTCATGAGAATCCGAAAACAGGTAGTGGTGGTTGTTTAAACTCCAACGCAATTGATGGGTGGTGATTGCAGTTCGAAAGCATAAGGTTTCATGATGACATTACAGTAGGTACCAACAGTCCAAATAATGTCAACGCACATTTTTGCCAGCTCACCATCAACGGAAATATCTCAAAGAAAACATAAGTATGCCTCCTCAAAACTCCTTCACCACCTTTTCTTCCATTTCATCCTTGTCCACTTAGCTGCAGTAAGCTCTATACCACCACCATAACCTTGAAATCATCATCCACTATCATTTTCAGCCATTTTTCTGCTATCAGCATTCTACAGGAAGCTATAACAATTCTACAGGAGGACCAATGAGCAATCTTGCAGTAGAAAAAATAGGATTCTCATCCAAATTTGGGCTCGAAGAGGTAGGCTCGGTGCAAACCCACTTTGTATTTTCATATATACAAGGGGTGATGTGGTTGTAAGATAGAATGGAGCCTGAAAAGGGAAAGGAATGGCATTCAAAGAATTCGACCTGCTTCTTAAGAAAAACACAGTTTTCGTCTATTCTTTGTTTCTGAAGTATTGTCTCTTCTTCACCCTGGTTTTCACATATACAAGGAGTGATGCAATTTTAAGGAAGGTTTAAGCCTGAAAAAGGAGAGGAATTGCATTCAAAAGTCTGCCTATTTCTTGAAAAAACACAATTTTCATCTATTTCCTGTTTCTGCAAAAGAAGTGTTGTCTCCTTCTCCAACTTGGATACTCACATATATAGTGAATGATACAATTTTAGGGAAGAATTAAGCCTAAAGAGAAGAGTAATTGCATTAAAAAAAAAAAGGACTTCCTGTTTCTTAAAGAAAAACATAGTTTTTTTCCCTCCTCACCTTAGAATTTCCAGCAGTCTCTGAACATCATGACAAGGGGTTTTATGAGGAAGGAGCCTCTGAATTCATCTAAACTGCATGAACATCTAGAAGTGGTAGCCCTCTTTACCAGGGAAAATTGGATGCCTTTCTTTGAGAAGTTTCATGGGTATGATGAGGAAGTCACCAAGGAATTTTTATTGTCTTTAAAACCTCACTCAAAAACCCATGCCACCGTCAGTTTCAGGGGTCTAACCATAGAACTTACACCAAAGTTCATCTACAGGATTACAAGTCTCCCACTTGGACTCCCTTGGAGAAAAGAAGAAAAACCATTGGGTCAAGTTGCCAAGAACACCTTCTTCCAACCAAATCAGCATCCTGTAGAGGACAAAAATGGCATCAAGAGAACAAGCATACCTTACTCCTGGTATGAGGTCAGCTGTCAGATTATCAAGTACATCTCTTGTGAAGGAAGGTACACCATATTTTATGGGTACCTTTTTAGACTTTTGCATGAGTTAAGATATGGTATGGATCTTCTTGGACCCCAAAAACTTAGTATTCCTTATTTTTTCCTCCAATTCCTAATAGATTTCAGCAGTAAGTTGAAGGTAGGAGTTCCAAACCAATTAGCTCACCATGGGCTGATTAAACTGCTAGTGGAAGAGACCCTCCACACATTCACAATACCCATGGCCTAGGAGATTTTTAGAAATATGGTAGGGGAAGATGAGGAGGAAACAGAAAAAGAGGAAAATACCAAAATAGAGAAAGAAGGACGTGAAACAGAGGAGGAAACCCAGAACAGAAAAGGAAAAGACTAAAATAGAAAAGAAAAATGCTAAACTAGAGAAGAAAAAGACTAAACCAGAGAAGGTAGAAACTGAACAAGATGAGAAGGAAACCAAAACAGAGCTTGAAGAAGCAAAGCTAACAGAGGAAGAGAAGACAAAAGAAGAGGAAGAAGAGGAAGAAGAAACACAACAGTGGGAGGAGGTAGATATAAAGGCAGGATTCCATGATAAAGAGGAAGATATCACATCAGAAGCATGGGATGTTAGGGAGTCTGTCATAGCCATCAAGGATGAAGAGTTAGACTAGTTGCTCAGAAGATGAGCAACCCATTGAGTAGGGGGGTAATAATGAGCCCCAGAAATGGGTAATTATATGGGCTCATTTTGCCTCTTAATTCGACTTAATCCACCATTCTCATTAGTTTATTGCATGCTTTTTATTATATTTATGCTAATAGAGTGAATTGGGTTAGTCATTAGGCCAAAAAGTCTAATGTGTGCTTTATGTAGATTTTTGGTTAATTTTGAGACAAAATCAAAGGTTTAATGAGCATTTGGCAGCCAAATTCAAGGAAGAACAAGGGAAAGGATTTGTAGGAGGGTGTCCCCTTCATTTATGAACCCTTACCTGAAATTCTCCATCAAAAACTCGGAGCATAAGCAGCCACATGAATGCATCCAAGGGGCAGTCAAGCAAGTAAAGAAGGATTGTTGTTAATCTACAGTTTTGGGGACCTAATCCCCTTGATTTTAGGAGAGTTGCTAGAGGCTCGAGTTGTATAAATAACAGGGTGTAGGTGCTCAGTTTTTTTAGTTGGATATTAGCTAGTTATTAGTAGATTTTTGCACTTTTGTGCAACATTGTGTTCAGCTCATTTTCGAGTTCCTTTTTTAGAATAGTTTATGTATTGTAACTGCTATTTTCTATAATGAAGATGAAACAGTTTTTGAGCTAACACTGATCCTTTTCAGAGGGCTAAAGCTCTTAATTTAGGGCCCAACCCAAGCTGCCCAACACCTCTTACTATGTACGTATATGTTTTTGCTTCAGGTCATGCGTTAATTTCTATTACATCGATTCATTTTACTTTGTTAGATTAGGTTGCTTTTGATGGTTTGCATAATTGTTTTGTGTTTTAGTTGCTCAAGTAGGTTGCTACAGTGATAGAATAAGATTAAAAAAGACCAACAATAGGCCCTGGTCTCCTTTCTCCCTTCCTAGGACTATGATTTGAGGTCAAGGCACTTCTGCTGCCCCCAAAAACACAGTTTTTTCTCTTCCATGCAGCTGCTAGTGTGATAACTTGATTTGGAAAGATTGATATATTAGTTCAAATTCAGTTTCTTAGATCATTTCCTATTCTTTTACCATAGATCTCTATGCGTGCTTTTCTGTTCACAAGTTACTATTCCGTATTTTCTGTTTGTAGGTCAAAAATTAGGTCAATCTAGAAAAAGTTTTATTTTCACGGTAAAGTTAGTCCTTTCTTTCATCAATTTTCATACATAGATGTGAAAATCTCTTTCAGGACACCTCAGCTGACCATAAATCCATAAAGTAGCCAGCACCAGCTCACTTCTCATAGATTTCCCAAGTCATTCGCAACATTCCACCAATCTACCCTAATTTCTGCGTTTTTCTCCATGAGCTTCTTTCTTGCCATTTGAACAAATCCAACCATCATGTTATTTCTTGATCTTCCTTGACAAGCTCCAGACACCTCAACACCTTCATCTAGCCTTCAGTTACCATTTTCCATCATTTTTACACCTTCAAAACTCCAAAAATAAGCTCGCGACCTCCTCCTGTAGATCCCCTGCAGCCTCCTATAGAATTTCCTATGAGTGATTTTTCGAAGTCCGATCACTATGAAAGTCTTCAGAAGGGGCTTCTTAGGACCTTTCCACACCTTCCTCCATCTCTGAAAAAACCAACTCCACCTTCATTCGCTACCAAACCTCTGCACAATCACAACCAGATAAATCACAAGCATAATAATTTCACATAAAAACACTCGAAAGAACAAAATGATGTTTTCTTCTCATTTATTTTTAGAAGTAGCTTAAATAAATGTAATTTACCTTTCCAGTAGTTAATGGCACTCATTTCATCAGTTTTCATCCCTTTTATTGCAAAAGTAGGGTTAATAGGTAAATTAGGGTTTGCTAGGGTTTTCTAGGGTTTGCGCTACATTTCAGTTTTCCTTCTCTTCTGCAAATAGAATAGCCTATGTAGAGTTAGATTTCTTTCATCATAGTTAAAAGCTTCTTCTGAGAACTCATATAAGTTGGCTTGAGCTCCTAGTGATCTTGTGCCAGCTGACCAAGTGACAACCTACAGTAAGAGCTAATACTTCTGCATACAACACCATCACTTCCAAGTTTGTTATGAACTATCGGGTTGATAAAAGTAAATTAGGGAGCCCCAGGAGTTGCAGCATTATTGCTGCAATACTAGTGCTCACCACACACCTAGCAGTCTGATCACTGGTTGTACAACAAGAGCTAGGTGAAGGATGTTCGAACTTGATGAAAGGCTCGCAAGAGTACGATCTTGACATCAAGCTAGTTCACACTGTCAAGGGTCATGGTCTCTGTAGACTCGCAGCTAAAGCAGTCCATGCATGGTAGGAAGAAGAAAAACTCATTGGTTGAGAGCAAGAAATTGAGATGTGTGATGTAGAGTGAGCACCACCCACTTCATACGGAAACTCTTAGTACAAAGATTTGTGCTAGTACCTTCAGCATGGCACCATACTCTCTCACTTCTCCATGAGATAGAAGAGGGCCCTTCGCCTCAAAGCATTACCTTATTAGTTGGTGCATGGAGTGTTGTACAGAAAGCACGTCAATGGAAATTAGCTCAGGTTCCTGAAGGCACATGATTCAGAGAAGGTCTTCCATGAACTACATGACGGTTTAGCCAAGGGCTACTTCGCGGGAAACACCACTGCACAAAGAGTCATTGGATTTTGTTCCTAGTGCCCCACATTATTCCAAGATGCACATGCCTTTGCTTGCAAGTGCCTGGTCTGTCAATGATGTGACAGCAGAACACGAAGGTCAGCATCGCCACTACACCCTGTTGCAGTGACCGAACCATTGAAACAATGGGGCTTAGACATCATTGGGGAAATCTTCCCACATTCATTGAAACAACACTGCTACATCTTGACAGCTACATATTACTTCACGTGGTGGACAGAAGCAATTCTCCTTAAGCAAGTGAATGACCAGGAAGTCATCAACTTCCTTCAACAGAACATCATCTCACATTTTGGTGTTTCGGTATCACTTGTTTTTGACAATGCAACTTACTTTTAATATTTAAATCTTTATGATTTTGCATTGCAATATGGTATCATGCTTAAACACTGAGCTAACTAATAACCCCATGGAAATGGTCTCGCAAAATATACAAATAAAAACATTATTTGCATTATCAAGAAGACAATTTAATTTGAACAGTGTAACTAGAACTCTGCTTTGACGAATTCTTTATGGGTTGAACGTGTAACACCCAAACCCTCTCTGAACACTTCACCATACTTCCTGGTTTATGGGAAAGAATCCATCCTTCTGCCAAACATCTACTTGCCTGCACTCCAATTGTCCCAAGAATCCCAAGTCAAGCCTTCTCTGCTAGTTTAGCTTATGATGGATACAGTTCACAAGTTGCAGGAAGAAAGGATGAAAGAAAAATAAAAATTCAAACTCCACCAGAACCGTATCAAGAGATGGTTCGACAAGAAGTTTATAGGGAACGCTAACTTCGATGTGGGTGATTTAGTCTTGAAATGGGACAAACCCCATGAAGACAAAGGCAAGCATACAAAGTTACAGTCCTTGTGGATTAATCCATACACTATCTAGAAAAAGCTTGGACCACACATATACCATCTTCAATCACTTGACAGGAGGATTGACAACCTTCCTGTCAACGACCAAGACTTAAAGCACTACTTTCATTAAGTTGGGGTCGCGCCCCGCGCCATGTACATAGTTTGTTTACTACTTGTTGTCTTTTCGCTTTGCTTTGCTATTTTTTCTTTGCTTTTTTTTGTTTGCTTAATATCATGCTATTTTTTATTTTTCCAATAAGTGTTTCCCTCGATTGAGTTCTAGCTTTTGAATGAGTATGTCGCTAAGATCCAAAGAGTCTTGTGACACTCTAGCACTTGGCCAGTCTTGTGTCTGTCTTCTTTGTGCTTAGTTATAACCTTCAATCGATGAAGTCTTGATAGAAAATATGAGCCATTTTTAAGGGGAGCTCTCTTCCAACCATGAACATATGTCCACATTGGGAAATCCCATGCCTATACTCATTCTTCTCCTCTATGTGTTCAAGCTCATCCAATTAGTAAAAACAAAGAAGGGGAAAATCTAAATGCACAAACCTAAATCATAGGTATTACATGCTTATCTGAAGGAACAACCTCTTCTTCTCTCAATAAGTCGAGATCCCTCTTTCGCCCCAAAAATAAATAAGTGCCCATGCATAGTACTATTTTCAAAAAATACAAAGGTGAAATAAGATAAAGGCTTCCTGTGCAAAGAGGTGAAGCATGCAACTCCACCAAGGTACTGACTAGCCTTGCTGGTAATGGATAAATGAATGTGTTCTTGCATGACCTTATCAGGGTACTGTCTAGGCCTACTAGCAGTGGAGCAACACCAAAGATGAAAACTTATACTCTGAAAATTTTAAACTCATGAGCCAAACTACCCTTCCCAATTTTGAAACACTCTAATCAAGTTGAAACTTGTTGTTTTGTTCGACTAAGTTGGAAAAAGGTGAACCATGTCTATCCATCGGGTAAGTGGGGAAACCAAAGTAGCCTACACAATGATTCAATACTCCTTGATAGACTAAGGCCATGTGATGTCAATGAACCGAAACAGAGAAGCCGATATTCAACTAAGGTGTCGCCAAGTGTTGTGGCAGCTACAACACCCTCCAAAATTTTGGCCTACATCCAATTTCGAAGCCTTCCTTGGTTTTTTCCTTGATGATTGCAAACACCCAGGCTCATCCCATGATCTCATTTTAAGTCTTTACACCCTCTTTGCTTGACAATTCACGGTTGTCTTTTAGCATGTTGGTTAAAATGTCATGCTTGTAGTCTTGTTCTAGCTATGTTCAAGGTTTGCCTTTGTGTGTACAAGTTATGTTTTCTATGTAAGAATTTGTCGCACTCACACACGAAGTTGTATGCAATTTCGTGCAAGTGTCTTCTCGATTGTTCAATGATCTATCTCAAGTGTCACACTTGTCGCTCACACTCGTTTGGTCAGTCACACTGAGCATATGTTGTCTTGTTGGTTCGAGGTTTTTTGTCTTCAAGTCATGTTGAGTGTGTGTTCTCAAGTTCATGTATACATGAGTTAACTCACTCACACACTTAACCATTTCACCGAAGATTTGTCAAGAAAACCACCCTCCATCAGTAAGAACTCTACTAAGCTACATTGCGTAGTCTTAGCACTCAGTGACCAAGCATTGTTGCCCAAAATTGCGCAGATATTGAGGCTGCCTCTCAGGCAGTCTGCATTGTGTGATCCCGGAATCAACCTGGCTGACTAACACCTAGAACAGTGTAGAAGTTTCCCAAGAAGTTATCTCAATCTACACTTCTCGTAAGTGTATCCATCAAGCCTCTCATTGGTCAATTGGAGAATTTGACTAGGTAGTGACCCCGAGCTTCACTCCTCCCAAAAATTGCACAGAAATTGTCCAACCTACCTACCTACACTAACTCAAGAAATTGTGCATACAAGAGGGATAGGCACTCGTTGCCTGTCATTGCACTGTCTCTAAAAATTGTGCAGTTTTGTTATTCAGTCCCCCTGTTGGTCGACCTAGTTCTCCTTCTGAAAATTGTGCAGTTTTCTTGGATTTTCTACCAATTGCCTAACACCCCACTTAGCCTGGAAACTGTGCAGACATGTCTTACATGAATACCTCACATATATGCACAGTTTTGTCCAGTAAGCTCCCGTAGCCCGCTCCTTGCATCCTCTAAAAATTTGTGCAGTTTTCACTACTAGTGCCTCCTACTACCCGCACTTCCTTCCCTGGAAAAATTACACAATTATGCTTCCCGCAGATGTCACTGTTGTCCCTGACTACTAAAATTAACCTCTCAGTGATCTCTGTGCATTTTTTCCCGATAATTCCCTAGAGCCTTGCATCCTAGCCTGAAATATGCTCCATGGAGTTTCAGAGCCTTTTCCTCTCTCCAGGTCACCTACACCCAAAAACGAAAGATGATGCATCATGGTAGACTAGGGTATTTCTATATTTGATGTCGTCTCGTCATGAATGACTTCAGAGACAGGTACATGGATGAGACATGGCGCGATGACGAATAGGATGAACAAAGAACGCATGTTAGGAGACTTTTTCACGAATGGATGAACAAATGAAGCATGCCAAGTACCAGCGAAGGGGATACATGCACATACAACATCAAGCAAACTCCAAGACCATCGAAGACTCGGCACACCTTGTCATGCAGAGGTGAAGTTATGGTACACCAAGAGCACACTCATCATTCAGCAGCACTACAACTCGGCATGGACACCACCATCAACATGAACATACTAGCATTGTCATGTCGAGTCATGGCATGAGTCATCTCGGCCACATCACTATTGTAGGCCACATTGTTGTAATTAATGTAATGTAACATGGAATTCCAAGAGAACCACATACGAAGTTGAAGAGTCATGTAATTCAAACATACATGAGGAAATTTAAAGACTCACAAGGTTCAAGTTCACCCTTGTCTATATATACCCCTCATTTGTACATGCAACAGACTTTTCACCTTGGCTCCTCCCACATAGCCTTGAGAGTATGTTGTATTTTCTTTGAGGAGTGAGCAGTGGCTCCAACATCCCGCTATCGGGGTTAGTGATGTATGGTGTATGTATGTGTCTTGGATCTTTTTCTTAATTCAAAATCCTATTAATAGGCCAGCACATTTTCACACATTTATTGTATTCGTTTGTAAGACTATTCTTTGGATGCTTATAATGCATGTTGCTTTAACTTGTACTAAGATAGTTGAACTATTTCAGTTGTTTTAGTGCATATGTTGTTGGAAATGTGTTGTATCAATTGTTATCATTGTCTCGCTCATGTCGACCACTCCGTCGAACACTCGACAGATTCATTCTTGTAAACTTGTTATAACGACCGTCACACTCATGTGGAGTACTCTGTTGGGTGTTGTACGTACTATCTATTCAATTTTTGTTTTTGACTACCGCATTCATGTGGACTACTCCACCGAAAGTTGCACATGTCCTATTCTGTTGTGTGTCTCTAACTAAGTTGGGACTCTTCCCTTTCGACTTGAGACTCACTCTCACCCTCTCCCTCTGTAGTGAAATAACTTAGATGCAATTTACACTAAGAACTCACCAGGCACACATACCTCACTATTTTAAGAATAATTATACCAATCTTATGTGCTATACCACTCTCATGTGCTGAAAAGCAAGAGCTAAGGCATATCTTTAATATGGTGGTAACCTGTCCATCATACCGGATGGGACTCCTACACCAAATAGTGTGAGATCTACTTGGGACTTCATATTCAGGAGATCCCTTGAATGTTGGCAATTCCATCACTGTCAACACAAAGGAATGGTTGAATCCCAAGTGGATTAGAAGAATTCTAACATAAGTACAAAAAAACATGTAATACCTTATTCAAAGGCAATATCATTGAAGTATTCCATTAATAATAAAAAAATACCTTTTTCAATGTAATTATTTATATGGTGCATTATTCGTCACCATTGGAATGGCTTCCTTGTGCTCCTCCTCTGGTAGATGATGCTCATGTATGGCATGCTCTGCCATTGAAACCATAAAATTTGCAAGTACAAAATTGTAACTAAATAAGTAAAAAAAAATAAAAGTACAAAAATATTAAGTATATGATTAATATACATCCATATTACCGTCATGGGCCTAATATGTATCAATATCACGGGGCTTCATGAGAGCACCATGTTGTGGTTGCACTCCACTACCAACAGAATATTGTCCAGTACTCATTGGCTCGTTGATATTGTTGCTCCCCTACTTAAAACAAAGCAACACATTAAATTTATGGATGATATCAAACATGATTGTATTTTATAAGTACTAAAAGGTTAATATGGATTGATTTTTATTTACCATGTCTTTCAAAATAGATCTTTGCATTTGTCCCACACTTATTTGGCGATCAACAACATATTGAAAGTCAAACTTGAAAATAAGCTAGATGTATTCCTTCGTGGCTTCGGTTATGAACTCATCCCCATGCATTTCATAGGAGTATTGTTTTTTCTTATTAGCTAGTGCAATTACTATAAAGTTGGAAGATGCTATAACAAAATATTATTTTAATATGTTTGGGTACTTACAACTTGTGCATGTAACTTCAATAGTCTCCTTGCCCTAGTTTGTTCTACCCATGTTTCTCAAGTCTTGTATTGGTGGCTTTCGAACAATCAGGGAGACTATGAAAAATTTCAAGTATGTTATATATCACAATTTTATTTCAGACCAAAGAAAACTAAAAGTATCGAATATAAAATGTAATTTACCTTGCTGCACCATGTGGTGTTTTTCCTTCTTTTTTCATTTTCTTCACCTTTGTGTCCTAGATGAGGACCTTCCATTCCCCCTCAAGAATAATGGGTGGACGTTGATAACTATGGTTATTTTTCAAGTGATCCCTATACATGTCTCATGCATATTTTATATATGTGCTAGTTGTGGAGGTGACCCTGCTTTTATTAAAAGTATCTACCCCAAATAGACCTTCAAGGTAGTCTATAAGTTCTTTTTTGAGATTGGAATTTTAGGAATTCCACCTTATGCATATGGTGGGTCAAAAAATCACCAACTATTTTTCATTTATATGTTTATGAAACAAGTTTTCTTCTACATGCAAAAATATATGATCATTAGTTTGAAAATAATAATCTAAATGATTTATGTTTGAGATAGAAAATAAGAAATAGTTAAAACATTAAAAATACCTAGGATTTTTGGTGTTTTTATTGGAATTCCTTCCTCATTCACCAAAAATGTGCATGTAATTGACCCCATGTTGATAACACACAACGATATAAGAAATGAACCCATAGAATCATCAATAGGGTCACCTTTTCACTACCTCCAGATCCTAGCTATGTCTTTTCCACGGGGAACGTGTACCCATGGGTCCCATCTAAATCTGTGGACCTAGTCTGACTACTGGGACTATGACTCAGAGGTGGAAAAGTGAGTAACCTCATAGGTATATGTTGGCTCGTGTCAATGGGATGTAGTGGTGTCTCTACCAAAAAATTCTATATAATAAAGAAAATGATTTTTCAATTAGATAATGCAAAAGTTTAAAAAAACAAAAAACAAAAACTTTCATCACTGAACTCATTCGATAAAAAGAACTAAAAAAATAAAAAAATCACTCTAAAATATTGTTATTACCTTAGATCTATGAAGATCCTACCTAAAGTTGTTGATCCAGTCTCTAATCTCACGAGTTTAATCTTTACTATGAATCAATTGAACAAGTTCCTTTTTCACTTTAATCATAAGCTTATTGATTGTTATGATTGGGTTAGGGGAATTGAGAAACTCCTCATCGACCCAATCATCACCATCACGTCTCCCGGACTACATATTTCAACAAAAGAAAAGTTATTTCAATTATATAAACAAATAATCAATTTCACATTAAATTTAAAATGAAATTGTTAATCGTTTACCTGCCCTGATTGTGCTAGCACTTTTCCATTATCAGCCTACCACATTATCATACAATTAGAACCGTGAT